>CAJQZN010027330.1:0-12132 GCA_907164685.1 Colias eurytheme
AAAAAAAAAAAAAAAAAAAAAAAAAAAAAAAGTAATAACGGCTGGCATCACTGGATCGCTCGCCCTACAAGTCTCAATACATTCATAACCAAGTGCTGAATGTTCTATGAACAGATTGCATTTACACATACATAAAAAAAAAAAAAAAAAAAAAAAAAAAAAATAATATTATACTAAGTGACTGGTAGCCATCTGCTATGCTTCAAACAAAATTCTCATTTCATATTAAATTCAAATTTCATATTAACCCATTGACCACCGAGCGGCCCGATTGGGCCGAGACACAATAGATTTTCTATTGTGTCTGTGATCCGAGGACTGACGGATTAAACAAACTATTGATAACAAAATTATAAAACAGGTTGATACATGATAAGAGAAACCAAATATAGCTTGTAGTACTTGGTGAAGAAGTAGCTTACTTTACTTTTGGTTTTAAATAAATAAATGGTAATTCTGAAAATTTCTTCATTGATTTATATACCATTTTAGTTTACATACAAACATGTTGGTAAACAACTCCTTTAGAGTTGATTTTACTAACTTTAAACAATTTAATTCAAACTTTGTATGAAAAAATGGTGACAATACAATAATTTCATGAGTTTGAAGGAGTTTAAGCATGTTTTTGGTTATTTTTTTAACTAGTAGTAATCTTATTTGTATTTCAGTTATTTTGTTATATTTTGAAGCAAAATAATATTTAATATAAGTATAATACATAAGCATAGAAAATAATTGACAAAAAATTACACATGTATTATTGTTTATGTACATTCAATAACCTTACAGGTTACATAACATGATCTTGTAATTAATTATATGGTGTCTAAGTAAATTACCCTGTGATATATACAAGTAATTGTGCATAACAATAATTGGTCCAAGTGTAAGACAATGGGCTACAATTATGGCGCAATTTAGATATCACAATTAAAATGGCTATGTTATTTATGTATGTTTGTTTTATTATTGACTTAATGAGTTAATAAAAGTGAGATGACATTTATGTACACTGTAATATGTATTGAATTAATTTCTACTCTTTTAAAGGTCTCTAAATATTCTTCATATTTTAAAACAGTATTGTTCATTTTAAGGATGCGTGCCATATTAGAAGAAAAATTACAATTAAATGATGTTGTTAGAAATTACAAAAAGTATATACCAAAAGTGATAGTGCGAAGACATGGGCCATTTCCTAAGAAGCATGCTTATGATTGCTTGCCTCAGTTATGTTCAGCAGGCCATAATGTTAAGTAAGTACTTATATTCTTCATTTATATCTTTATTTATGATTTATTTAGTTGCAATATAGAAAAAATGTAGTACCTGTACTTACACTTTTCTTCTACAGTTCATATAAGTAATTCTAATTTTGAATTTGATATTTTGTGTTTTATGGAATTCAAATATATTTTATAATTTATATTTATAAATTTATAATTTTAATTTTACTAATTATCCCAAAAAAGAACAATTATTATAAGCTAATCATTGTGTAAAGGTGCTCTCATTAAGATGTATGATATGACAACAATTACTATTATTATTCTACTTAATTAATACAGCAAGTAGCAGTTTACATTCCTGCTATAAATTTTTCAGCTATGTGAAGAATCTGTATCTGCAACAATTATATGGCCTCGCTCCAAACTATCTCGCGGAAGAATACAAGGACACAATATGGCAGAATGGTGCAGAGAGTATACCAGTTAAGGTCGTGGTGGCGCCGTTTCACCCGCACCAGCCTGGTATACGAATATATAACACGTTGAAACGAGATGTAAGGAACCCTACATTGATTATTGATACGTAATTTTGGTTTTTTGATAGATGTTAGAAAATGGTAGGAATATACAACAACTAATTGAATTTGAATGAGGATTTTTGAAATAGGCAACACCGACAAAAAAATGAATAGAGGAAATGAGATTGTCATGTTTTTGTGTTAATGATAATTAATTATTTCACATTTTAATAATGCAATTTTATTAATGATATTTTTTATTTGAAAAATTAATACAGTAATTTGTAAACTTGTTTTTTCTTGCAGTGGTTTCATGCATGTACTATTGAAGAATTAATATATTTGACAAGGAATGGTGACAATTCCCTGGAAGTATCAAGAAGAGGGACTCCACTCTTTTTGAAATTCAAATCTGAAGAACAACTTACTTCATTTATATCTGTTTGTGATGGTTATTACAGGTACATTGATGGCATGCATTTTTTTTAAAATATGCCGACTTAAAAATAAAATTTTCTAGCAAGGAATGTTTAAAATTAATTAGTTTTTATAGTATAATATTCATTGTATAATTATTTGTATATATGTATTCTTAATACCCAGTTGTAAATAATTAAACTATTAATAATACATTTAGATTATAAGCTGCATGAGGTCAGATAATCATCTATTAACATTGAATGCAGCTATAATGATATTATGTTTATTCAAGGATCAATTTGTAATCGTAATAAAGCATTATTGTGGTTTACCCGTGTTATTAAAAACAATATAAGAAAAAAATGTCATTAAATCTTAATACCTAGTTATGTATTGTGAGGGCAGTAGGTACTTAAATTATGATAATTCGAAAATGTACTTTGTAAAGGTTGCATAAAATGAATATTTAATTGTTCATTATAATTGAGGCCAGTTTTTTTTTTGAGAAAAAAAATACTAAATAAATTATATCAATATTTTCAATAATAGAAATAAACCCCAGTGTATGTGTAAAAAAAAAAAAAAAATTACAGTTTATAATATTTTATACACTCAGGTTGATGGTAAAATGGACATTCAATCTTTCCAAAGATGACGAAACACCGTCCCTGAAAGAATTGCAAAGGATAAAATGCCACGGGCCAGTTGGGTAAGTATTAGCATAATATATGCTAATTTTGTTCTCAATTTTTGTGTGAATATATCTCATACATTGAATCACATTAATAAAAAATCAGTCCTTTCATTGTTGTTTTTATTTCAGCGGTGCATTTTCATACCGCAAATTGGAGGAAAAACGGGGAAAAAAACATGGTTGTTATATATTACGGCAATGTCAAGATGACTACAATGTGTATTATTTGGATGTCTGTACTAAAAATAGGTATGTTTGTTGCCGTTTTGTAATTGATTGGTTTGTCGTGTATTATTTATGCAGATAACTTCCTTTTAATGTTCATTAAATTTAAGCGAACACATTGTTCTTGCTTTAGTTCTAATTAAATTTATAAATTATATGTATTTTTTTAATAGAAAAAATAAAAACATACAATAAATCGGGCGTCTGTCTGTCGCCTGATTTATTCGAGAAGAGAAGCCAAATACAAGTCTTCACAAACGCTATATTTTTAATTCTTTTATTAATTTGCAGCACAACTGAAACATATTTGTTGGAATTTAAAGGTGATGGATATGTGTTGAACAAAGAAAAGTACTTTAGCATCGAAAGGCTAGTCGGCTGCCATCAGAACCCTGAAGGCAGGATATTTTTAAACGAATGTATACCACCTTCTGAATATGGTGAGCAAAAAATATAATTTTGTAAATATTTTTTTGTGATGAAATTTTCTTTAGAAAAAAAGGAAGATTCCGTTTTTTACAATGTCAAAAAATGATGAGAGATAAGAAAGTGATAAATATTTTACATGATTATCTAAGTGTAATTTGATATTGAGCATGCATTATCAATTTGGGAGATATCATTTTATTTAGCTTTGTTTACTTGTACTTGCAAAATGACTTCGGGTTGAATTTAGAAATGCGTTGCCAGAATTTGTGGATACTGAAGGTGTCACTGACTTCGTTGGAAACCCCTGAAAGTAATTTTAAAAGTGGAAGTTACGTCTAAATATGAAAAAAAAAAAATAAATTTTGTCAATTTATTTTTTATGGACCCCTCCAGTAAACCTTAAACACACACAACCCCACATATGGCGATGTATTTCTAAATTTTAACATGACATCTCGTCTTTGATTTTGCTTCCACTAAGACGTATGAAACTATTTTTTTGCATTACAGATAAGTCACAATTACTTCTTTGTGGCGAGCCTGTTAAAAAGGGCGTTAGGATCGATCAAGCAGAGTTACAAGATATACTAAAAGACAATAAAAGTCCCAGATGTCTACCTAATAAAGATATTTTATTATACACAGGTATGTAAGAAAATGGTTAAAAAACATATTACGCTTTAAAAGTCGCACATAATGAATTTATCAAGTGAATGTATTTTTTTATAGGATCGGAAAAAATGGGTTCAGAAAATATAACCGCCACATACAAGGCGTTATGGAGGCTCGATGAAACCAAGAAACTTCTAGTCGCGTTTAAAACTTTACAGAGGGAAAGGGCGAATGATTATTTAAAGGTATTATAAAAAAAAAATTATATATAGTTTCCTTCTTTTAAGAAGAGAAAGAGATAGAAAACGTTTCTAATATTGTGTTTATTTTCAGGATTTCATAGAATTAGCGAGTAAATGGGCGTGCGTTCAATCAAGTTCCATAGTACGGTTGTATGGTGTTACTCTCAGTTCGCCAACGGCTCTCGTACTAGAATATCTACCGTATGGACCTTTTGATGTTTATTTAAGGTAATCATTTTTCTATTACCTACTGATTCATTCGTTAATATCATTACATACTCCTCTTATGGTTTGACAGATTCTTAAGTTTTGAAGTGAAACTTCTTTATCGGGGTTGGACAAAAATTTAGTGTAATATTTTTGCGTTACGCCGTACGCGTGATATTTTTGCGTTACGACATACTCGTGACATTTTTAAGGTTTTTAATAAAGAAGTTTCACTTCTTACTTGTGTACTGTACGTGTGTACACGCATAAGTACATTTTTTTTTGAGAATATACACATTGTTGAGTCGTAAACTATTTTTATATTCTTGACATAAATAGGAGTATTGATAAAAAGTCCTATTAAAATCGAAACTAAACTTAGTAATAAAAATATTATCATGTATTTTAACAGAGAAAACGAAGAGAGAGTGAAGCCCTTACATCTAAAGAAAGTAGCGGCTGGGTTAGCCCGAGCTCTATGGGATTTATCGGAAGCCGGAGTGGTGCATGGAGATATCCGTTGTAGGCGATTGTTACTCGCTTCTCACCAATCTGATAGGATTATTGTAAAGCTCTCTGGACCCACGTTACGGCAGTATACGCCTCAAGAGTAAGTTAAATTGAATATTTAAATAGCTTAGTTTCTGGTTTAACATAGCCTGTATTTTATTGAAACTCTGTCACTAACTAAATAGTAATGACATTGGTCCCTTGTAAAAGATATGCATAATATTTACAAATGAGTAATAGAGATAGGTTATATCAGTTAATGAACGATATTCTTCATAGTTTGTGATTCTACTTAATAATGCTCGTAGTTTTTTTATGCCAAAATTATTAATAACGATATTATTAAAATTTTATGGTCCTCACATTACCATAGAAAACTATGTGAAGTAAATCATATTTCTATATATTTTAGTGTTCACTGGATTCCCGTAGAGTTTTTCCCAGACATGAGTCTAGCGAAGCGATCAGTAATTGGTGATATTTGGGCATTTGCTACGACTCTATGGGAAGTGTTTTCGTATGGACAATCGCCGACGGAGACCAATCCTGTACTTACTGCAAGGGTACGTATTTTAAGTTATTATAAATTTTCTATTTTCTACAATCTATAATGTATTGTATGTAATCTCTTTGGTATCAAAATGCCAAAGGAAGCTGAAAAATTGCCACTAAATCCTTTCCTTATACACAAACAGATATTATATGATTATATCATTTTGCAAGTCTGAGTTATTTAATTATTTCGATTATTAACAACCTTTATTATTCTTCTTAAAATGTATTGATTATGCTGGAATAAATTTATTTCATTCCAATTTTAAAACTAACACATATTCAGTTCCTCTAATTATAATATCTTACCTCCCTTAACTTAATTTAATAAATAATTAAACAATGAATTGTTATAGAGTTACGAGATGGGCGATAGATTACTCCGACCAGCTCGATGTCCCAGCGAAGTGTGGGCTCTCATGAGGCAGTGTTGGCAGACAGAACCACTGAGACCGCAAGAAATCATGCGAGATATGAACCATATGTTGCATCGAGGTAATGTGTTTTTTCTTAATTTAAGAGGTGGGTAGTTTTGAATTGTCGGCCAGGTGCAGCGTAAAATTCTCAATTGAATATGATAATAGTTAGAATTCCTTCACTATTGGCACGATTGGCAGATTCTTGCATTCTACGGTAATTATCTTTTTGACTTATCGGTAATATCAACTTGACTTTTAATTGTTAATTTCAGAATATGTACCTATACATGAGTATGAGGAGCCAAAGATTTCACTTGATCATTTGGAACATGCGGATACTGTATCAAGTAAGAATTTATCTATATAATTAATTAAGATAAAATAAATATCGGAAAAAATATAATTATTATGTATAAATTCTATGAAATATTTTATTTTGCTCCTGAAACTTAAAGTAATTTATGTTTGCAGGTGATAGGTTTATACCGAGTGAGCTAAGTGACGCGGGAAGCAATAAGTCTTTAATATCAGTCGACAGCAGCGTACATTCTATGAACGGAACTATGTCAGATCAATATGATAACCCCGTAAGTTTAATTTTATCAATTTTATTGGTACAATAACGACTTTTTAATGCTCTTGAGGCATTGAAAATTTTAATTAATGAAAAAAGTAGTATAATTGTTCAAAAGGACTTACTAATTTTGAAACATTTCATATGAAATTGACATAACATTTTTTTGTTATTGAAAATCCTTGTCATTAATGAATACTCTTTAATTATTTAATTTCCTCGCCTTTTCATCATTGCGCAACTCGTGAATGTTGAAAGTAATTTTGCAGTTTAAAACTAATACTTTATTAATTTATTAATATTAATTGTCAATCATATCGCTACAGTTTGCGGACAACAAAAGCTCAAACTCATTCGAGAACGCGCTCGCGTACGCATTACGTCACGAAACGCAGTCAGGCCGCAGTAGCCGCGGCAGTGTGTGCGGGGGCTTACCCGCTGCATTAGCGCTGGAGCCTGACGAGTTCTGTGCTGCACCAAGACTTATGGAGTCTATAGTGTCACAGGGGAAGACGTATTTGGTGACACTCACCAAGAAGATCGGCAGCGTGAGTACAATTATAGTCCTTATAGCGTAGATATAAAGGTTAAAATGCCGCGGCAGTGTGTGCGGGGGCTTACCCGCTGCATTAGCGCTAGAGGCTGACGAGTTCTGTGCTGCACCAAGACTTATGGAGTCTATAGTGTCACAGGGGAAGACGTATCTCGTAACGCTTACCAAGAAGATAGGCAGCGTGAGTACAATTATAGTCCTTATAGCGAATAGATATAAAGGTTAAAATGCCGCGGTACAAGGGAAGACGTATTTGGTGACACTCACCAAGAAGATCGGCAGCGTGAGTACAATTATAGTCCGTATAGGGTATAGGTATAAAGGTTAAAATGCCGCGGTAGTTGTGCGGGGGCTTACCCGCTGCACTAGCGCTATTATATTGTAGACCTTACAGAATATAGATGTAAGGATTCGAATGCTGCGGCAATTTGCGGATATTTTCCAGTCGCGCTAACGCTACTTATATTTTATAACTAATACACTAAATGCTTTAGGGTAACTACGGCCACGTATTCAAAGGTTGGATGGAACGTGATAACCAAGAATCTCAAAGAAAGGAAGTGGCAGTTAAGAAGCTTACCCGTCAAGAGTCAGAAAGAAATGGCAGTTTGTATGAAGACTTTAAGAATGAATTGGAAATTATGAAGGTACGAAGTTATAATGAATCTATGTAGTTTAGTAGTTGTAATAATTTCGTCGTTGCATTTCATTGTTGAAAGCAGTTAAGATACTTCATTCTTTTCACCTCTTAATAAAAGTGATATATTTAACCATGTACAATCAAATCATTTTTGCTTTAAATTATTATGCCATAAAATACTGTATCAAGTATAAAATATATAAAAGGTCGGGTACCATTTAGCTATTTATATTTATGTTTTCTTTGCACAGTCGCTACAACACATTAACATAGTGGAGATCCTTGGCTATTCCTGGGACCATGGGTCAGATGTGCTTATAGTTATGGAGTACTTGGAAGAAGGCTCACTTAATTATTATTTGAAGTTTCAAGGAGATAAGCTCCGGTTATCACATCTGCTCAAGTACTGCAAGGATATCGCCACTGTAAGTATTATATGCTTCTCGAAGAATTTAAACGGTATTCATATATGTATTTACTAGATTTCCGCCCGCGGCTTCGCCCGCGTTTTCAAAGGAAAACCCGCATAGTTCTCGTTCCCGTGGGATTTCCGGGATAAAACCTATCCTATGTGTTAATCCAAGTTACTCTCTATATGTGTGCTAATTAATTAAACATTTTATTCACAGGGTATGGACCACGTATCCGCCAAGAATGTAGTACACAGGGACTTGGCGACGAGAAATATTCTGGTTGTTAACAAATATCACGTCAAGATTTCCGACTTTGGTCTTGCGAGGATCATTCCCAAGGAGGAGAACGCGTATAGGATTAAGACTGAACGATTGCTGCCTATTAATTGGTATGTTTATTTTTATGTTTCTTTATCTAGAACATATTTACTGAACTGATATTAACATTTAATGTTGGATAACGAATTACAATATGGGATACAGAAAGTGTATGAAATAATCAGAATCTCTGGTAGTTTTCATAATGATAAGGATTGCAAACAATTCGTATCTGCAATAAGCATTTTAATTTTGACATAATAAGGAGCAGGAGCAACTACGATGTTTTAAAACAGTAGAGTAATACTAGTGTGGAAACATGAAAGAGCTTTACATTTATACAGGTCGTTTAGCGTCATCATATTCCCACTCTGGAATTAATACTGTTTTAAGACATCATGGTAAACACCCAAAGGCTTTTAAATCATTTATTTTCTTCCCGTGACCCTGTAGGGAGAAATATGAAGAAGAAAATGGTTATACAATTAACAAATAATGATAGTTTTGTTGTAATAGGCAAATATTATAATCTGTATTTTGGTTATCGTATAGTCTGTATGGTATCACTGTAAACTGCAATTGTCTTTTGCTCTCCTCCTGTCTCTGTGGTTCGTGGTGTAATGTCGTGTGCGCACAATGTAGTTTGTAATAAAGTATTATAAAATTAAAGATAATTTATCCACAAGTTGTGTTTCAATAAACAATTATTTCAATAAGTTTAATAAAAAAAAATTGGTTGTCTGTAAAGTCGGTTTACTGACGATAGTTGAACGTGACAACGTCCGATTGTGCTTCTTTGTCGCTCGTTCCGCGCTTTCGCTTGCACTTCAAGCTTACATGGAACGCCTCAGAGCGAGGTAACGCCGCATGAGTCATGTTTTTTCGTGCGTGCAGCTGGCTCTATCGAATTATACAACGTTGTCACGTCAAAAACGCTAGATAACTAACATTGTATTTACACTCAGGTACGCGCCGGAGTCAGCGGTGGAGCCGTGGCACTTCTCGACGAAGAGCGACGTGTGGTCGTTCGGCGTCACCGCGTGGGAGATACTCACGCGTGCCAAAATTGAGGTGCCCAAGTTCGACGTCGAGCGGCCACGGGAACGGGCCTCCTGGTAACATTCAATTAAAGTATTATGGTACGCGTCACGTAAAAAGAACGCTGGATGAAAGTGATGGGGTGTGTTTGCGCATGGATCGAGTTTTGCACGAAAGCTATGTGCCGATTATTTTATTTTTGAACTAGGCTCGCGAATCGTGGCTTCGCAACTACCTATTTGTTATTCTTATACCACCTCATAACACCAAATAAACCGATAAATCTCCAATGCGCAGCTTAACCGTCAGCGTTCTTTTTACTTGACACGACCTGTACGTAGTATAAAACAAAGTCGCTTTCTCTGTCCCTATATTCCTATGTGTGCATGTTTAAAATTACGCTACGGATTATGATGCGATTATTTTAAATAGATAGATTGATTGAAGAGGAATATTTATATCTATAATCTATTAGGGTTTTTTTAGAGATTGATTAATTAAAGAGGAAGGACACAGCGGGCGAAGCCGCGGCGGAAAGCTAGTATACTATGAAATATAAGTCTTTATGACGGAATTTAAACACGATTCGTTGATTGTTTTTTATCGCGAATTTTCAAAATGTTGATGTGTGTGTGATAAGACTTAATGAAAGCCGCGTTTGTGCGCCGTGTGCTTTCTATGGCGTTTATTTATTTTGATGTTTCGGATGTTGTCACGTAGAGACTGAATAATAGGCGCGTTAAATTTAACGCAAGGAAAAACTATACCATGTCCAATTCAGTATAGCTATTGTTGTTGCATACAAAATATAACAACTTTATCATATTGTCCGCGTAATACTCACGTCATGCGCATGCTTTCCATGGCGATTGACCATTGCATCTTGCGTTGAAACAATCAACTTCTATCCGCGAAGCGGCAACGTCGCTTCAGAATTTCATTATTGAACACATGTTTCTAGATCGACACTCAAGACACTAGTTGAGAGAAAACTGACAAATTTTGGATCTTGTCCGACGTTTGCATGTTTACAATCGTTTATGTAACTGTCATTTCACTTCATAGCGCCTCTATTTAAAAATAAATACATAATATAAAACGTATTGATCGTCAATATCATACCTCCTTTTCTATTGCAGCTTTCAGATTCCAGACGGCTGTCCTTCGGAGATTTTCAGGCACCTAATGAAAGACTGCTGGGCGCTAGATCCCAACATGAGACCTAAGTTTATAGACCTCGTGCACATGTGCAAACGATTCATGGATGAATACAAATAAAATATTATCAAGACTTTGCCAATTAAAATCTATTTAATGTAATTATAGATTAATCAGGGTCAACTTCATATTGGTAATCTCAAAATATAGTACAACAATATTCGACGCTGTGTGCAATATGTAACGTTTTTATTATGAGGGCTTCGTTTTCTATTTTTTGGCCTAATTAAATTTGTAAAGAAAATGTTTTGGAAGACGCTCTGTTTTACAATTTTATAAGTGGTTCTAATAACAAATACTTCAAAGTAATGTACAATATTTTGTGTGTCAAGAGTCCAGAACTTTCTTATGCTCAAATGTTTTTAAAATTCATGACGAGCTCAAATAAAGTAATTGACGATAGATTTGCTTATCTTAAATTTTAATCATATTAATTGTTATGTCTGACGTGTATATTAAGTACGAGGTGCAAATATTAATTAAATACTTAGAAATCGAAATTCTATATTCCATCTAGCTCTATTAAACAGTAAGTTCGTTCTAATTAGCTAGTTGGACTTAGATCGTGTTTATCTTTAAGAGCTTTTAGATAGATTGTATATAGAAAAAAGATTTAAACACAATGCAATTAAATATAATCCGGTGACAACGATTTTTGGACGCGACGGGTGCTTAAAGTTCCTGACTGAACGAACTAAAAATGGTCACTTTTAGATTGACGTATGTCTACTTTGTTTTAGACGTTAATATTATTGTTGATTGTAATATGAAAATGGCATGAGTTTTTCACGTAAATTCGTTAAAAAATAGCTTTTCTATACTGAGTGCAACGACTCTAGCGGTGATGTGGGACACTAAAACATCAATTTATATAACAATAAATATTTATAATAACCTTAACTTTACAAAACTTCTATTTTTAGTTTCTAAAATTATTTTGATATTCATGTGAGATATGAAATAGATATATAAAACATGTTAATGTTATAATCTAATATGTATCTTTCGAATTTAGTGAGAAACTCATAGTTGCGCCACGAATGGAAAAGTACGTAAGTGTGAAGTTTTGTTGTTCCTCGACGCATTTGCTTTAGATATCAATAAGATATGATTTGTTTTCGTGTTTAGTGCAATCAGACGACGAGAGTCTGTTACAATTACCTCCGCTTGTAAGGCGATAGTTTAAAATAATTTATAAATATAATAGTGGATGATTTATATCGTAATTTTATTATACGTTTACTTGCCTATCGATGGAAATTTAATGTAAATTGTAAGTTAAAGTTTTAATTTTAAGGATAATTTAAGAGGTTTTATT
>CAJQZN010027332.1:0-10801 GCA_907164685.1 Colias eurytheme
TAGGTGTTCACTTGAAATAAAACAACGAAAATACAATAGCGTTCGGGATGATTTATTACAAAAAAATGAGCACCACATTTTATAAATGTCTATAACACTAAAAATTACAAAGTACAGGCTATTTCAAAACGAATTCAATGACTAGGTATCAATAATTAGTAAATCACCGAATTTGCATTCGCGAGCGTAGGTATCCATAGTGTTTGTCACTGACGGTCACTGACCTCTATAACTTATAGTTATAGAGGTCAGTGGTGTTTGTTGTGTAAACATGTATGTATTTGAGTAGTTAGTAGCATATTATATTCTGAATTTCTGATCCATGCCTATTCACTCAAAACTAATAACACTAATGATTTGTAACAGTAAATTATTTCAATAGGTAGGTATTTGAACATTTCCCAACAAGACGTAAGAATAATTATTCGTAGGTATACAAGATACAATAACAAATCTAATACACTATTTATTATTTTATTATTTACTAGCGGTCCGCCCCGGCTTCGCCCGTGGTACATGTTTACGTTTTCTCTCCATAAGAAGTAATAGCTAGAGAGCTAGCGCAAAGCTACCTGTATGTATTTGACCAGACCTGGATTTTTGTGTGTTGATTCCCCTATACCTACTATACATGAGATGAGGAGTCACTAAGCCCAGAGTGGTGGACGGGGCGCGCGCTTAGGTAAGACAGGTGGAAATTTTTGGCGAACTTTGAAACCATTTGACCACGTCTGCCATTTTGATATTTGAAAATAGATTATTATTACTATCGGAAAATAACAATGGCAGACCATTATCACGCGGATAACATTCTGGCAGACACTTATGAAAGTGCTGAAAAAAATACAATTTTGAAAGTATTTGACCAGATCTGCCATTATATATACATATATTTTATTTATTAGGGTCTTAAAAACTTATTTTCGAAACGGCAGACATTTTCATTGCGTACAGACTTCAGCAGACAACAAAACTTTACAGACTTCAGCAGTCAACAAGACTTAGCTTCTACATGGTCAGATGTATATATGTATTACGTTCCCTGACCTTACATCAATGATTTACTTTATTAATGTTTTTATGGTCATTTACATTTAATTTTGAAAACTATGGAATAAAATTTATAAATTTGATGATACAAAACTAAATATACATTTGTAAAGAATCTCAAATATAAAGTTGTGTTGCAAATAACAAATCATCATTTAAATATTTAGTTTATTTCTTTATTTAAGAAACAATTAACAATTACAAAACAACATAAAAAAACACGCATGCATTTATTGAAATGTTCATTCATCATCACTATCGTATGGCGTTGTGTGACTCGTCTTCATAATCCATTGAATCGGATTCTGTAAAAGTAAAACGTAAATTATATAATAAAAGAAATGAGTCATTATAAACTTACCTAGTAAGGCAATGCCTTTGATGTCGCACGATGCCGCCGCGCCGCCAGTGTAGGTACTTCTGCTGCTACATGAAGATATGCTAGGGTTGCAACAAATGGGAAATAAAACAATTGTAATTATTACTATTATGATGTAATCATTTATTCATATTATGTACATTCAAAACAATTGCTATTATTAAATCTGATGTAATTATTTTTTCATAAATATATCATTATTATTAATTATATAATATATTGCACTGTGAAATATTTACGTATCACTTTATTTTTGATGTTCTTAATTGTCTTTTATAAAATTTAAGTGACGCATTCGCATTGGGATCAACAATCCGATAAGAAAAGAATGGAGACAACATATACATAGCTTTGATTTCAATTCTACAGATACAAAATATACAATCTATCTAAAATGATACAACGGATGTTTCCTGCGTTTTCTCGTCAAAATACCGAAACAACGTAATTATTGTATAGTAGTTGGGCGTTTTTTTTTTTTTTTTTTTTTAAAGTGTTTTCCATATGATTATTTATTAAATTTACGCGATTAAGAATAATTTCAACGATACAATTTAGTAACCGAGAATTCAGAGGATTAAAGAAAATACCTGCCTGATCATTTTATCAAACTCTAAAAGAATTATGGTTATTTCGCATCACTCGGTTTATTAGTTTGGTAATAATTATTAAAGGTAGTTACAACCCTAGCCATTGAGTCGAACGGTAGGCAACACAATATCGACTTTGTGCGGGTACATATGGTACATTTCTTCTTGCTGTGAAGCGTAATTATTATTATTAAGATTTTTTAGGCTATTTTGAATCAGCTGTTCTAATTTAATTCTAGAAATTTATTAAAACGTGATTTTTTTAAAAGTATATTATGAGTTTATAAATACCTCAACCAATAGTTATTGTGTCCTATCCTCATTTCTTTATATCTTGGTAGTTAACTAAAGTGTTAAATTTACATAACCTCAACAACAACATTTACACTGCCACTGCACTAAAACTAAACTAACTAGCTCTCTAGCTATAAGAACCATCCTCGTACTTCAAGGGATATAATAAAAAAAGAATTATCGAAATCGGTTCAGCCGTTCTCGAGTTATGCGCTTACCAACACATTTTGCGATTCATTTTTATATATAAGATAAGATTATGTGAAAATAACCAGGAAGGTGAAAAACATATTTACGAAAACATAGTAACATAATATGGCTGTCGCTACAATAATTATATTTCAATTTTATCTTTTTATACCTAGTAGAACTGGCCGACGAATAAAAAAAATCGTATTAGAATAAATACAATAAATTACGGAACAAAAAAAGGATTGTAACTGAATTAGGTATGTTTGTTTCTGGGCGCACCGTTTTCGACGACGCGACGCGCGACGTAAGCGTATAGGTATAGGTACCTACTTTGCTAAAACAAACTAATAAAATTGTGTGTCTGTCTGAAAATTCGGAAAAGCATATTTTGCAAGTTTGTAATTACTTTGATAGTTTACCGATTTATAATAATTGTAATTGTAATTTTATAATATATAATTTGCAATGTGGTGAAATTTCATAAAAATCACGGGCCAATTTTTTGTTTTGAATCCCACCGAAAATATAATTGCGTTATTAGAATAATTAATTACTATACCTACCCACGATCAATTATTACAATATAGTCTCAAATGCATACTAGAGAAATATTGCAATTTGATTCAATTAAAATGCATAGCATACAAAAATAAATTCACAACACAAGAAATTCCGCGCGCAAATCATAGCGCGTGTCAATGAAATCAAGAATGTTTTATATCAAGCCGACGCGGACGACGACGCGACGCCGAACAAAAGTACCTACGACGGACGACCACGCTTCGAGTTGCCAAACAACATGAGTAATAAATTGTTTACAAAAAAAACAAGTTTTCCATTTTTCTGTATGAGTAGACAGAACTTCAAAACGCCACCTGCTACGGTTTATATTATGAACGATTGTTATAAAAATAAAAGTTATATTTGTTGGTGTAAACTATTTTATTGATCAATAATTTTGGAATTTAAAATTGTCAACATTGATTACAATAAAACGCAGTTTTATTTTATTACACTATTGTTTTTTTTATCAAAACATGTATTTGAAGTACCATATAATATTATGCTGATCCAAGCATTTTCACTCAAAACTTATATCACTAATGATTTGTAAAAGTAAATTATTTCAATATACATTTCATAACCAACATGTAAGAATAATTATTATTATTCCTACCTACAACAACAAACCTAAAACACTATTTACTATGGGAAAATAACCAGGAAGGTGAAAAACATATTATTATTTACGATTTCGACGCACTCGACTTTTAGTAAAATATAGTAGGGAAACATAATATTATGGTTTTGATTTTTGCTACTAGTATAAGAAAACTGCGTGTTCAAACTACTTGTTTGTCTGTCTGAAAATTCGGAAGTACTTTGGTAGTTTACCGATTTATAATAATATTGTATACCTATATCGTTGTTTAAAAAATATTCAAACACAATAAAATATGATATATGTACTGATTTATCACTGGTTTCAGTGATGAACTGATGAGTCAATTATAGCCACTATACTTTCGTCATACGTGTGTATGATTGATGTGATTTGCAACGTGGTGATATTTCAGAAAAATCACGGGTCAAATTGTCCCACCGAAAATATAACTGCGTTATAAGAATAACTATACCTACGATAAATTATACATAATACAATATAGTCTCAAATGCATACTAGTGAAATATTTTATTTGAATCAATAAAATAAAAAAATAAATAAAAAATAATAATAATACAAAAATAAATTCACAACACAAGAAAATCCGCGCGCAAATCATAGCGCGTGACAATGAAATCAAGAACTTTCGAGCCGACGCGGACGACGAAGGAGCCTAACAAAAGTACCTACAATCATAGGCGGCTCGTGACAAAATTGTATGGCCGTGTTCACTTGAAATAAAACAACGAAAATAGGTACCTACAATAGCGTTAGCAGTACAAAAAAAATGAGCACCACATTATAAATGTCTATTTATACACTAAAAATTATAGAGTATTTCAAAACGAATTCAATTATTATTTAGCAATAATTAGAAAATCCCCGAATTTGCATTAGTGATCGTATTCATAGTGTTTGTCTACACTAATATTATAAAGAGGAAAACTTTGTTTGTTTGTTTGATTGTAAATTGTAATGAATAGGCTCATAAACTACTGGACATTTTACCAATGTTTGCAAGTTTGTGATTACTTTGATAGTTTACCGATTTATAATAATTGTATACTTATATCATTGTTTAAAAATATTCAAACACAATATGATATAGGTACTGATTTATCACTGGTTTCAGTGATGAACTGATGAGTCAATGTTAGCCACAATACTAATCACTTTCGTCATACATGTGTATGAACTATGATTGATGTGATTTGCAATGTGGTGAAATTTCATAAAAATCACGGGCCAATTTTTTGTTTTGAATCCCACCGAAAATACATATACATATTACTAATTGCGTTATTAGAATAATTAATTACTATACCCACGATCAATTATTACAATTTACAATATAGTCTCAAATGCATACTAGAGAAACATTGCAATTTGAATCAATTAAAATGCATAGCATACAAAAATAAATTCACAACACAAGAAATTCCGCGCGCAAATCATAGCGCGTGTCAATGAAATCAAGAATGTAATTTTATATCAAGCCGACGAGCGACGACGCCGAACTAAAGTACCTACAGTACCATTTACCTTCAGTGTACAATACAGTTTACAGACCTACGACGGACGAACAATAATGAGTAATAAATAAAAAAAAACATAGTTTCTAAGGTCATTAGTTTTATTTTATTTTATTGTTATTTTCTTTGAACGATTGGAAATGAAATTACTCAATTTTTACACAGAACTTTGATTTATTAGAATTATGCTCATTATGCATAAGATAACGAACGCGAATGCACGACCTCAGAGGAATAAACCTATAGAGTTCTTATATTGAGACAGAACAAAATACATATTTTCTAAACTACTTACTCTTAGTCAATAACAGCATAAGTCAGATTGAGATAGCGATAGAGTATCTGCACTGTCTTCAAACGTAGCGCGCCGGCTATGTTTTGTTTGCCTTCCAGCTGGAGGTCTCGGTGCGTCAAGTGTTTTTAACGAAATATTTAGAAAATATAAAGTGTATAGTGTTTCTTTTTATTTGTCAGTGTGCTAAAATGACTATTGTATGTTTAGCTACCGGCTATTATTAGTCGAATGGGAGTTTTGGATGAAAACAATGAAAAAATATCTTTCCATCGGTAAGTGATTTTCAGCAAATTGATAAATATTTATGTTCTAACCCTATTTGAAGGTTTTATCAAGCGCTTTTTTATAAGTTTATGTTGTAACTGTAACATTTACCCACTTTATGGGGTTGTGGAATACAAAAGAATTAAATAATTTTTAAAAAATGTCACAATATTATCACGTTTGGCATTTTGTTTACCACCGTAGTGTTGTAACACATCTAGCGTATATTATCGATTTATGACAAAAAATCTATGTCATATTTAACGTTGATTTATTTATTTTGTTTCTTATATCAGATTTATATGTAGTTATTGTAGCAAATAATAGATGTAAATTTTCTACAGCAGGAAAATAAAAAATACCACGTGGTTGTTTTATTTGACTTATCTGTTTAGTTTGTTGTTTCTCTTTTAGATTATTAATAAATTCATTTTGTTTTAGATTTCCAGAGCTAAATAAAAAATGGGTATAAAACATGAGACGTGTAGATTGGAAGCCGTCGAAATTTGCTAGATTGTGTTCACTGCATTTCGAGCCTGCGTGTTATCAAGATGGATACTCTAGATCTAGAAGAATTGTGCAATCTTACGCTTACGTTTTTTTTTGTTCCTTTAGATAATAAATACATTTGTGTGTGAGTGAATTTTTATTTGGAAATAAACGGTTGATTAAATGACAGTTCTCATAGATGAGAAACTACTATTGAAATACATACTTAATATACATGCGTTTTCAAAGAAAAACCCGCATAGTTCCCACTCCTGTGGGATTTACGGGATCAAAAGTAATTTTTCAAAATTTCATTGTAATCGGTTTAGTAGTATTTGCGTGAAAGAGTAACAAACATCCATCCTCACAAACTTTCGCTTTATTAGTAGGATGTAAGGAAAATGTTTTCTTTAAGACTGTCCTTTTATGAACTTGTTAAAATTCATGCTGACTGTGCCTTTCTCCTCACTCCTTTAACTTTATTGATCTTTATTTTAAATTAGTTAAATTTCAAGTTTTAAAATTTATTTTAAAATATACTAGCTTTCCGCCCGCGTTTTTAAAGAAAATCCCGCACAGTTCCCGTTCACGTGGGATTTCCGGTATAAAACCTATCCTATGTGTGTATGTACAAAATTTCATTGTAATCGGTTCAGCAGTGAAAGAGAAAGTTATCCATTCTCGCATAATTTCGCATTTATTATATTCGTAGGATTAAACAAATAATGTATTCAACTGAAATTTATGATTAATTTTGTTTTTTATTATTATTTATTATTTCACGAAACCGTAAATGCAAAATGCATTCACGATTTTATCGATTGAAGCACATCCCATCACTATCACCTTCTATCTATCTAAATACGTACCTATAGTAAAAGTGGTGCCATGACTATGTTGAAACGTAGCTTGTAGTCTATAGCTATCTCATTCTTTCATACGACGTTTTCTTTAGATAGAGAGAAACAAATATATGTAAATTGTATACGCTCGATACAAGTACTCTATAGGTTTATTGCTCTGAGTGCACGACATCTAGCGCGTCAATGTCTAAACATCGCCTTTCGTTTAGACATTGACGCGCTAGATCTGTAATAAGTATATAGTCTATGCGCTAGATGTCGTGCTTTATGTCGTGTTTCGCTTGGCAAAAGTCACGCACACTACTGTAGAAGTGTCAAATTTTTCCGGTATTTTACTGTTGTTTTTCTAAGTAAATATTGTAAATTATTGATTAAAAAGGTCGAACGCGCACACATTTCATTATAGAGAAGTGATAAAATGATTAGTTTTAAAGAAATAGTGTCTGTGTTAAGTGTTTAGAGGTAATCAAAAATGTATGGAGGGACGGTCGGAACATCAACCTTAACACATTTGTACAAGAAATCTACGAAAATGTACTCTGTCTTATTTTTTAATTTTATGAAATACGTGTAAATAAGCGCTATAATTTCAAAATATTACAATATACAATTTAAGCATGATTCTACAAAGCATCCCTTTGTTCTAGAAGAATTTTTTGTAATTATTATTTTACTAGATTTCCGCCAGCGGCTTCGCCCGCGTTAAAGATAAACCCGCATAGTTCCCGTTCCAGTGGGATTTCCGCGATAAAAATCCTATATCTTATTCTGGGTCTTCCGCTACCTACATACTAAATTTCATTGTAATCGGTTCAGTAGTATTTGCGTGAAAGACTAACAAACATCAATCCATCCATCCACCCATCCTCACAAACTTTCGCATTTATAATATTAGTAGGATATAAGTGTTTGTTGAGAAATAAAACAATATTCTTGCTATATTTTATAGGACACGTATATATTATGTAAATCGAGAGTATGGACACAGTATGCCGATAGCGTTACTACAATTTCTTCGCGGCAGGTGTGTCGCTGGCGGGTGTCTCACGGGAGGCAGTGACGTGATCGCACTGCGCTCGCGTCGATTGACGTGCTAGTGATGTGAAACTGTGATATCGATAAAATATTAAATAATAATACGATTTTGTTTATAATGCATTTTAGTGTATGGTAGAATTGGATTTAAGATAAAGAAATATAATAAATCACAATGCTTTTTGGTATACACGCAATTTTTGTCTCTATTATTTCTCAATCTTTGAGCTAACATAGCTGCATATTGCAAAAACTTTGTAAATTGCTGATAGTAATAAAAATGTAAAAGAGCAACGGCCCAGTTATTCTCATAGATTTACAAGACTACTTAATGTTAAAACACAATTAGTTTCTATGCGTTATGACGAAAGGTAATTGCACTAAAAGACTAATTAAGGTAGAGAAGGTCTTTTAAATTGATATTATCTTAATTTTCATTTTCCATATGCAGTAGGTACCTACTGCTTCGTTGAGTGCGTTGTTATGTTATGTTTTGGAGTCACTAGAGACCCAGCAAGAGCCATGTTGTTATAAAAGCTATTAAAATTCACAAAAAAATAAAATAACAAAATTATTTACTTCAACTCCATACCAACGATTGTTCAACCTATAATTTAGCACAAAATGAATAAGAAACATCGATCTCATATCGATACCACCACCCCATCCCTATAGCAATCGCGGTTACCATTAGCATTACGTGTTATTCCCCCGTCGCTTCACTGCTGCGATAAAATCTCGCGAGTCGCGAACGTGCGTGACCGCATCCTGTTCCCTCCCCTCCCTCTTTAATTCTCTCCCTCCCCCCTCCTCGCCTGAACAGTCCGCGGAGGACTGCGCCCGCGCACTTCCGCTCGCGGCTGACCGCAGGGACAATATGTCCCTTCACTGAGCGTATTCTGTTACAGGCTTAACCGTTACAATGTTATTTATTAAGGATAATATTATTTTAAAATATGTATTGAAATATTAAATATGGTGGTAGGTTACGATTCAACTGCATCGATGAAATGTAGAGCGCTATGTGACAAAACAGAAAACTAGTAGTTTTACGTAGGTACGATTGCATTAATTGCGTTTGAGTAAAATTTATCTTGAGAATTTTTTTAAAAAATTTATTTATTTATTTATTTATATACAACCATTCCTACCATTACAGTTACCCAATGCGATAGGGAGGTCAAATTTACAATACAATTTATTCATTAATACAAAAAAAAAATAATATAACATTAATTAAGATTATAATATACAACCGCTACAATTATGTTTGATACTCTAGTGACTAGTCAAATATTATTATAATACATATAAAGCTGAATAATACATATTTTTAACAATGTCAAAATATAAAAGAATCAAGAATATTTAAAGAATTCGAAAGGATTCGAACCCAAAACATTTTCAGTCTGAAAATTTCTCATTTGCCTATATAGCATTTGAATGAAATACAACTAAATATCAAACTTTATTTTGTTAGTACATAGTACGTTTAAGGTAGAAGCCCAAATCTAAAAAAAATCTTCTCAACTAGATACTAAGCGTGTACTCCTGTACTTGATGTATTAATTACCTTGAACTTTAGTTGAAACTGAGGAACATAAGTCCTAATGACCCTTTGGGCACGGAACATTAAAGCCCAAGTAACCAAAGTCTGAACATTTCATAATACAATGTTATGTAAAATTCACATTCCCTCCTTAAACCTATCCTCAACGAAATGTACATTTGTTTGAAAATCTACACTTCTTAAGATTTATAGAACCTAAAAATCGAGTCACAAAGGTCTCTATACCCTTTTTCTGGCAAGACGTCACCAATCCCAGTCAGTAGTAGAGAGTATTGAGATTGACAGAGTATTTCTAACATCCTATTAAATCTAGCAGATAAATAATGCCTGGAAATTGCGCACCTGCAAAATGTGTCGGCCCTTGACTAGTCGTAAATAGGTCGTAAATCGATCAAAACCCCCGCGAAGGCTTTACGGTTCAGTGCAAGTTAACGCCAAGGGACTTTTTCCATGGCGTACAAACACATAAAACCGTACTTTTAATACCTAACTGTTTATTAGAACGCTTGCACGCTCACGGAATTGCTATATCTTATTCTCTAATTGATAGTTTCATCACCTGTGCTTTTTGAGTTAAGAAATTAAAGAAAGATTTCAGTGATACTGGTTCTAAAGTTTATTGCATTAGGAACGCGTATTAACTGTACCATCTGTTAGAATGCAATTATTTACATTTCTACTTCATATACCTACGCTAAACTATGCTATTGGTTCGAAATAAAAACCTTTGTGTTGAATTCAGTCTAGATTCTAATCAGTCAATAAAATTCTTGTTAAAATCTGCCCAGCCGTGACGGACGTAGAAAAAAGAGTGACTGCACAATAGTAAACAGACAGACAGAAAGCTTATTAACTCTTGTTATTGTGTTAGGGTTACCTACTGTAGACCATATACATTTGATAAAAAAGCTGTTATTTTGATACACGCAACTCGGCAATATATAAAGTTCTATTAATTGGTATAGAGTACAAAACTAAATTGAATATATTATACAATTCCGCGCATAATATATTCAACATTATATAAGACAATTCCTTAACATCTAAAATACGTCCTGAAAAACTCCATCAGCCAGTTAGTTA
>CAJQZN010027334.1:0-23131 GCA_907164685.1 Colias eurytheme
TTTTTTTTGTGATAAATGGAAAGATTATATATTAGTTTTATAACAAAACTGTTTTTATTTTTATTTTTTTTGCAATAATTCAAAAGTTATTTCAAAATAAAAATTAGTCTTTGAATCCAGTACCGAAGACACGCCGACAACTCCCGAATCGTCACCCGAGCGCGTGTGACGTCATAATGTTAGTTTTCACTCATTGCAGTTGATAGAAAAATAAATATAGTTTGAAAAACTAAACAGGATAATAAGATAAATTCATGAAATTATTGTATTGTTACCGGGTTTTTATAAGTATACAAAATTTAAATTAAATCCGTCGGTTTATAGTGGGTCTAAATCGAATCGAAAGGAGAATTGGTTACATACAAACATATGTTTTAAGCTGATCCTGGCGATCCTTATCAGGATAAATTTATGATATTATTGTATTGTCATCAGACCTTGATAAGTGTTCAAAATTTGAAAAAAATCCGTCGGTTTTAAGTGGGTCAAAATCGAGTCGAATCTTCGAAAGGAGTCGGTTACATACAAACATACAGGTGAAGCTAATAAAAGCGTGTTAATAATAAATACAGTGTTTTGATCTATTTAATTTTGTTGTCATTATTAAATTACATATTAATTATATTAATTGTTAATTATATTATTTAAATTTATATTAAAAATGGCGAACCTCAAAAGTTATCGTTTTGTATCATTATGTACGAATACTACAAAGGCAACTCCTGACAAAAATCGGTGATCATAAATATATCAACATCAAGAATATTATTCGTAACTAACTAACTAATTCGGAACCAACTAACAAATCGTATGTAAACGCTATCTATGTACTGCAGTTAATAATAGCTATAACATTATGACGTCACAACTGTGGTGACCAGTCATGGCGCGTTTTTAGTCACGTGATTCTAACTTAAATTTCATCAATTTTTAATTGCTTATAATTAACGGAAAAAAATTTTTTTGTAAGTTATTTGCATTAAATATCAATATTATTAATAATAAAGTTTCAAAATACATAAAAAAAATCAATAATTTTTTTTATTCAAATACTCAATTATGATTAGTATATAATATCGAAAATCAAAAAAGAAATGCCTAACTAATTCTACGTAAAATTTCTTTTAAATTATGTCATATTATTTTTTAGGAACCAGGGGGGGAGAGGAGCAAATTCTATTTCCTTCCTTTCTTAAATGGATGTTTTTAATAATGTATGGTGTAGCCACTGATCAGCTTAATCGATACTCAATTTTTATCAAATCCAGCAACAAATCCAAATTAGATGTTTCCTGTCTCACGCACGTAACTAAAGGCTGAAGAGAGAGAGAGGGAGCACGTAACTTAACCGTTTAGACGAAGAAAAGTGTATAGAAAAAGGAATAAATAATTTCATAAACTTCCCAACGATCTTTAAAAATAAATTATTATATCATTTTTTTCATTCCCACTTTTACCCCTATGTAGGTATAATAAGTGGATGAACCGATTTCGATACAATTTATCTAAGAACCAGCGTCGGAAAATATGCTGCCTAACAAAAAAAAGCCGCATCTAATTCGGTTTACCTGTTAGCCAGCTACGGTGCCATAGACAGACACACACACACACACACAGAAATACATAGCAGTCAAACACATAACACCCGTCTTTTTGCGTCGGGGGTTAAAAATATAATACGACATAATTTAAAGGACATTTTGTGTGGAAAATTTACCTATTAGAAGTAACCATAATGTTAATTTGACCCCGCCCCCCCTACTACCTCAGCTTACCCCCAAACCCTTGGGGAATTTTGATATGATTATCTGGACATGTAAAGGAATAACTGTAGCGTATAACAGATAAATTACGTTTTATCGTACACTGTACAGTGTACAATAGAATGCCTTAGCAAATGTTCGCCGTGATTACTTATAAATTGTCATAACTTTTTTATTTATGAACCGATTGACATGAAATAAACACTAACTGTTAAATGAAGATTACCACAATACATTAGTGAAATCGCATCTAAATCGGATAAGCCGTTTCTGAGATTAGCGTGCACAAACATACAGACAAACAGACAAAAAAAATTTTAACTACAGTTTTGGGTTCAAGATCGATTTAATAATAACACCTGCTAATTTATCTTCACAGAACAACCGAATTAATTCCAGTCATTTAGGTTATGGGGGAGCTTTATCGCCGTTATATATATCAGAACATTTATCCCCATTTTATAAATCTCTGCATGCAAAAACTAGAAATGTTGCAAAAGAAAAAGGTATTCGCTTCGTGTGGGTAAGGAATGGAAGGATTTTCACTCGTAAGGACGAGTATTCCCAATCTGTTCAGATAAAGAATTTCGAGTGTCTTGCAAAAATTCAATAAAGATTAAAAAAAAAAAAAAATCAAACTAGACCTATTTTTTTCTGTTTTAACATTCAATATTTACTATCAAAATTTTCGAGGTATGAAGACGAAATTGGATCACATAAGACTTATGTCACTACAAAACCACTACGAAGTAATAATTGGCACTGAAACATGGCTCGATAATTCTATCTATGACAAAGAAGTATTTAATGAAAATTACATATTGTATAGAAGAGATCGAGAATCTACAGAATCTTCAAAAATCAAAGGAGGTGGAGTTATTATAGCTGTATCCAAATCTATCCATTCTGTTCGATTTCGACACTTTGAAAGTCCCCACGAAGATCTTTGGGTATCACTTAGGTGTAAGATTAATGGTATGGTAAAAGATATTTTAATATGCGCGGTTTATATAGCACCGCCAGTGTGTCCCGATATTTTGAACTGTGTTTTAGATAATATCAATAATGTAATTCAATCTAATTCCAGTGAAGTTTTGGTAATTGGCGACTTTAACTTAGGTTTCATTGATTGGGAGTTAGAAGATGACTTATTACGTCCTTGTAATTATTCCAATATTTTAGGGACATCACTGATTGACTTTATGTCTCAAAATGATCTTATTCAATTTAACAGTATTAAAAATTTTAAACAACGGACGTTAGACTTAGTTTTTGGACGTTTTTGTAACATTAACGTTTCAAAGGTTACTGTTCCCTTATCAAAACTAGATCCTTACCACCCCGCAATCTGTATAAAAATAGCTTCGATTACATGTAATTATTTGAGACACAAACCGCTTGAAATTCACAACTTTTTTAAAGCCGATTTCAGTGTCATTAACTCTGAACTGTCTAAAATTGAATGGGAACAGGAACTTTTGCCTTGTGATGATGTCAATATCATGGTTTCTAAATTTTATAAAATTATCTATAAAACTATTGATGCTCATGTACCCAAACGGATTATTAAAAGTAATAAATACCCAATTTGGTATACAACTGACCTTAAGAAACTAATATCTGAGAAGGAAAAAATTCGCAAGAGGCTAAAAATATATCACAATCCGAGGGACAAGCTAGAGGTAGGTATCTTAAACAAAAGGATAAGCGATCTAATTAAGATCCGTTACAAGGAATACATTTCTAGTATTGAGTCATCTATTATACAAAACCCTAAGAAATTTTGGGCGTTTATAAATAACCGAAAAGGTTGTTCATCAAATATTCCATCCGAAATGAAACTAGGCAATGTAACGTCTGATACGGGGCAGGGTATTTGCAAACTTTTCGCTTCTCATTTTGAGTCGATTTATTCCAAGAGTGATAAGAATTTTATTTCTGATACTGAGGATAAGTATCCCCAATTCTTTATCCACAATATCGCCTTGAGTCAGGACCATATAGCAAAATTACTCCAATCTCTTGATTCTAGTAAAGGTGCCGGGCCTGATGGTGTACCTCCCTTGTTTATAACTAGAACATACACAAATCTGTCACTTCCTCTGAAAATTATATTTCAAAAATCTCTTGATTCTTCACTCTTTCCTAAACAATGGAAACTTGCTAATGTTATACCTATTCACAAAAAAGGAGATAAGAATGACACCAAAAATTACCGTCCTATATCTATATTGAACACGTTTTCTAAAGTATTTGAACGCTTGGTGCTTTCCACTATTATGCCATACTTCAATAATCTAATTAACGATTTTCAACACGGTTTTTGTAAAAACCGCTCAACGGTCTCAAACTTGCTACATTATGCTTTTTACATCTGCAATAATCTCGACAGTGGCAGTGAAGTAGATGCTGTATACACTGACTTTAGTAGTGCTTTCGATAGGGTGGATCATTTCACTCTCTTACAAAAATTAAAAAATTATGGATTCCACGGGCGTCTTTTGGATTGGTTTCGTTCTTATCTTCACAATAGAATACAAAGAGTTACCGTGGGGGGTTATACGTCCCATGAATTTGTTGCAACTTCTGGTGTCCCTCAGGGCTCGCATCTAGGCCCGGCCCTTTTCTTGATTTTTATTAATGATATTTCAGACTGTGTAAAATATAGTCAATGTGCAATTTTTGCAGATGATTTAAAATTGTACAGGACGGTAAATAGTTTAGCAGATGCATTTTTACTTCAACAAGACATAAATGCTGTTCATAAATGGTGTATTGATAATAGGATGGAAATTAATGTTGACAAGTGTTTACATATTAAATTCTCTAGAAAAATTAAAAAATTGAATTCAGATTATTACATTAACATGGAACTTATCAAGGAAGTATCTGTTGCTCGCGATTTGGGTGTATACTTTGACTCTAAACTTACTTTCTCACATCACTTTGAGGATATTATTTCAAAAGCATGGCGTATGTTGGGTTTTATCAAAAGGAATACTAAGGATTTTCACAGAACTGTGCCTTTGGTTATTTTATTCAATTCTCTCGTCCGCAGTGTGCTGGAATATGCTAGTGCAATATGGAACCCTCACTATCAACGACACATTGCACGAATAGAAAAAGTACAAAAGGCATTCACAAAATTTTTAGCTTTTAAGGATGCTCACATCAACTATAGGGCCCCATACAATGATAGGTTAGAGCATTTCAAACTTATTTCTTTGGAAAATCGTCGTCACCTTTTGGATCTTTATACTTTGCATAAAATCGTAAATGGCAATCTAAACACCAATCTTTTAACTTATATTAATTTAACTGTTCCCCGTTCAATCCCACGTTATGCGATAGTTAATACCTTTTCTGCCTCTTCGTCTCGTACAAACTTAAAGAAGTATAGCCCCATGAACAGACTAATGCGTGCTTTCAATAAGATTAATATAAATAATGATGTTGACATCTTTCACGACTCATTTTGGTCCTTCAAGAATAAAATTATCAAAATTATCTCTACGGACACTGTTATTGAATTCCTGTAAAAATGTTATTGAATTCCTATAATTATTTTTGACAATATTGTTTTCACATTGCTCTATATCTGACATTTTTTTTCTGTGTATAATTATTTAAATTAAATACTTAATTCAATCCAATTCTCAAGTAATGCTGTATGTACCTGTAATTAGTAGCCAATTTAGATTAAGACTTTATGTACGATTACTTATATAATGTTACAAATTGAGTTACTGTTGGTGCATCTATAAATAAATAAAATAAATAAAATAAAATTTTTTTCTACATATTTTCATTGTACAGACATCGCTTTTCCACAATTTTATTATATTATGTATTGATGATGATGATGATTGATGATTATAACACTCTCAGTCCGTTTTAACTTAATTTTTATTTACTCGCATCAGTGCCACCTAAAAAATCTTTATATCGAAATTCGAGCAAAGCTAAGAAAATGAGAAATAAGAGTTCTCAAGGATCGTTAGAGGTAAGAGGCTTACTATTGACCGAAAACAACATATTGTGTTATGCCGAGAACCTGAAACCGCTTCACAACGAGAATTGCGGCTCACAGCTGACCGCGAACGGCATGTACTATCCTGTGAGACCGAAACCTTCACTGAGAGGGTATAACGTCTCACAGCTGATCGCAAATGGCATATTTTAATATTATTCGATCTCTTGAAGATGAACATGAGCATAAGCAATGACTAGAGTAGGGACGCGAATATTACCATTATTTGAGACAAGATTATTTGAGACAAGTACGATTAATAAGTTTGTTTAATGAAAGATTAAGAATTGAAACTATTTGGTCTCTTGAAACGGACGAATAGCGAGAGGCCCGTCATACTGTAGACAGATTTCGACAGTCTTAATGACTTAAGAGGTAAACATAGAAGATCAATCTACGAATTCGGTGGTGTGGTCCGACAAATATAAAAGTGGGTTTGCTTATAACCTCACAATTGATTACAGATCATCTTCTGTATAGGCGATATTAACGTAGTATGTTCTTTTTGTAATGCTTTAATCCATCAGTCCTCGGAATCACAGACACAATAGAAAATCTATTGTGTCGCGCCCCGATCGGGCCTTACGGTGGTCAATGGGTTAAAAGAGGAGTAAGGAGTCGGCTTTCGTTTGAAGATACACCAGAACCTTTGAAATCACTACTTTTAGAGGAACATGTGCAATCTAAACAGTTCTTAGACAATATTCGCTCTTATAGTAGTGCGTTTTAAATGATCCTTTGGTGCTCAACAATTATCAGAGGATCCTTTCATGCTTACTTTTAAGATACAAGGTCAAGTTTATCATTTGATAGGATCCCTTTTGCCTGAAGGCCAACCTAAGTTTCTTCAAATATATTTTGTATTCGACTACAACGAATAGTCGAATACAAGAAATCAATATTTCTCGAATTTAAAATATTACAATTTTTCCTACAGTAGGGCGACGAATGTATTTTCGCATAGTAACGGAGGGGAACTCGCGGGGGGTCAAGTGATGCGGGCCACGTACCACAAACATGCTTAGTTTGTTGTACCGAGCGCGAAAGAAAGTCATCGTGTTTTTAGTAAAATTACTATGTAAACTAACGTAATTTAATACTTAGGTACATATTATACAGGGTGTAATCGTTAAGTGTGCACAGGCGATTTTTCCGTAAGTATTACAGATAACAAAAAAACTTTAAACTGATATCGAAAGTACTTAACCTAATGAGTAAAATGGCCGTAATAAATTTTTAAAAATAAATCGAGAAATATCAAAAAGATTATCTTTAAACCCTCACATACATTAAGTATGAAATATGAATATCCCATATACCTACATTTAATATGAAAGATTTTAGCTTTCTTTTTCTTTTTTTGTAAATGTCTGGAAAATCCCCGGGAAATGCTAGGAAAATCCCCGGAAAAGCCTGGGAAATTCCCGGAAAATAACCGGAAAATGCCTGGGAAATGCTCGGAAAATGCGTGAAAATGTCCGGAGAATATCCGGGAAATGCTCGGAAGATCCCCGGGAAATGTCTGGAATTAATCTACATTTAATTTAGATTATTATTTGAATTACTAAGTAATGTAGAATTTAAATCAAATTCATGTTTTCCTCAGATTTTCGATGTCCTCCGATTTTAAGATTTTCTTATCAGAGTATTCAATTTTAATGTAGTTTATTTTTATAAGAGACAATTAAGAACATTCAAAAATAAAGTGTCACGTATTTTTTTTAAACGACGAATGACGAAAAACGACGTAATCGCGGACGAAGTCGCGGGCAACAGCTAGTATGGAATATAAGCATAAATCAACATAACAATAACAAAAATGTAATGAATATCTTTGAGATCAATTAAATGAATGTAACATATTGTGATAAATGGAAGAAGTTACGTAATTACTTGCAAAAGTCACAAATCCAGATCCATCTGGACCAGCACATCATAATGTGTTCAGAGCCCATACATCAAGCATTTAATTCAACTTTCTCCACTTTCATCCATGGAAAAAAGTCTTGAACAGAACCTCCTGATCCTCTGCTGATGCATGCATGTTACATTCTGCATCTGCAGAGTCAGAAGACACTTGGTCCATCAACTCATCATGTTCCACTACCTTCATCAAACTGGATAGCGTCTAGTTCCTCAGAGTCTTTCTTCTTCACTATCATCCTTATTTTTCTTCGATTGTTTGTTTCTCTTAATAAAGTTAATAACGTTGAAAGAAGAAATAGAAATATAATGATGAAATAAAGTTGTCCTAGGGACTTGGAGAGCCTGTGCCGCTTTCAAATACCCCATTTTCTTTTCTCGGACGAATTTTATAGATTGTGCCGTTTTTTCTTCATCCCAGATTTTTCGTTAGGTTGATTGTGAACCGGACATTCTAAAAACAAACATTACATACAGTTTTTAAAAAAATAATAGCAAGTTTATAGTATTCCATAATTAGACACCGACGACTGTCCATATTTGGATTTTTATACTCGTTCAAACTCTTCTAAAAATTTTTTCAATTCACAATATTTTAAAGACAAAAGATCACAAAATGGTGAAATAAACATAATACCGATATACTAAATAGTATAACACTTATGTAAACAAACATAATAGCCGGTAAATACTCATTTATTACTTACCTTAAAAAATTTCTGCATGGCAACAAAACAAAACACCCCTGCCACACGGAAACCGTTCACGCAACTAACTCGATGGTGTTAGTGCGATAATTAGTACACCAAATGAAACAGAAGATGGTCGAATGTTGCGATTCATACTTATAGTATTAGAGAAAAGAAGGAATTCCATATTAGGATACTATTCCATATTTGGTGACTTTCCTCTAAAGCTCTTAATCACCCACGCAGAAAACTGCGTAATGTACCTAAGTGATTTGAAGAAAAAGTAATAATTAAATTATCTGGTTCTTGACTTCTTGAAAAAATATTTTGACAAGTTTCACCTGAATTGATTATGTATGAGTGACCCTTCAATTTAGATTCCCTTTTGAATTACCTAACTATGTACCTAGGTCGTAGATGTAGGTAGTTTAGTTTCTTATCTAAGTTCTTTATAGTTATTTGAAGACATATTTGGTACCTAATTGGTTATATGTATCTACTTACCTACTTACACAGGTGGGATTTTTTGGAAACTATTTGGATGCAGCTGATAGAAGGTGTGCCCGGAATTTACGGTAAGAGAATGCATTTATTAAAGTTTGAAGATTATCTCAATAGAAAAAAAAAATAACTAGTGTGTAAGTTTAACAGACATTATGTGGTTTGATTCCAGGGGGTGTTGAATTCCAGAATTTTTCGAAATGGTTGAATTCTGTTTTTTGTTTGTAAATATTATAAAAACCCAAATACATAACCTTATTTTCTCTAGAAGCTTCAACCTTGTATTTTTGACGAGGAAAATCCTTGATCCTTGAGGTACATCTTATTGTGATTATCATTTGAACGTCGCTTTGAAGCGTAAATAAAACAAATTTGCAATTTATATTGTTTAATTAAGATATCAATGACAATATGACAATCTGAATAAATATGCTGTAACTGAAGCACAGGTCATGAATAAATTATTATTTTTACAAATATACTTAGTTAGCATTTAAAATTTGTGTGCAGAAAAAATATAATTTCTAGCATTTGTCAATCAACGGAAAGATTACCTAGTAAAGTGTTTATTGACATTAATAAAATACGGCCTTTTGTAAAAACAGAAAATTTCATTACAAATATTAATTATTTATTTTTATTATTACATCTCAATAAGGCACATGATACATTAAAGCTTTTTCACACTCATATATAACGTCATTATATATTATATAATTAATTAATATACCAAAAGCAGTTCTTTTAATATGGACGGACATTGTTCAATAATGCGTGTATATTCTATGCAAGTTTTCATATTTTCATTTAAAAAGTTATCTACGTATAGACAGTAAAAAGATGATACTTATAATACCTAAAAGAAATTGTGAAAAACGTCGAGTGGAGAATAATATTAAGATATAACATAGTATCTATTGATTATTACCTATGTTGCACAAATTTACATAATATACGTAATTATAAACAAAACAAATCCATTTGTAGTCAAAATTAGTTGTATAACACGAGATTTATTAGTACTTTTTAAATTTTCAAGGGTTGTCTGATAATTCGGGTAAGTAAAATGTTTTTAAACAATCAAATTTAACAGAAATTCCTTTCTCTCGAAGGTTCATTCTTAAAGGAGCAAACCGTTTAAGATTCAAAGTCAATTTTAATTTAATTGTTTCATGTATATTTAAACTAAATGGAAAAGTTCGCTTTTATTATATTTACGAGTTAGATTTCTTATTCATAATTGTGTCATCAATATGTGTCCTAGTAATACACCTTCAAAATTTGAGATATGAAATACACGTTGTAACTTTAACTTCAGTAGTTATACTTACGCAAAAATGTTATTTTAAATGTTTTGGGGTAATCACATATAGGGTATAAATATTTGTATGTAAAGTACCTATTGGGTATATATATTTACTTAAAAGCATCAAATTTACGACGATATTAAAAGTTTATATTTTTAAGGATTCCGTTATCATCCGCAAAATAATATTACGGATGGAATTACCCAGTGTAAATTACCAACAACAATAGAAAACAAAGTACACATTAACAAATAAGTAAAATTTAAAAAATACTAAATAACATACATTTGGTTACATTTACTTGTTCATGAGAAAAATGTCACGAGTTGAAAAAGCCATATCTACTTATCACTCAAAATTAACCCAAAAAGTTTTCGGCACTCCTGGCTGCCTCAAAATTTCGCTCCAACTGTCTGCATACGCGGATTTGTCATCGATGAGTGCCTTCCCTAGAATTTCTTTTTTCGCCATTTTAGTTTTACAACCGAGACTAATGTAAATGCTAACTTTGTTCAAGTTCGCTTTGAACACTGATAGCTTCACGGTTGCGGACTTGGGATCCCATCTGGCCGATATTGTTGGAGCGAATCTATCGCTTTTCCAGTAGCACTCCGCTTTATTTGCTTCCAATATTGTCGCCTTCAAATAGAGGGGAGCTGAAACAGAGGTCAATGCCAATATAAGCTGTTGGGCAAATTTCAATAAACCACGATTGCCGATATGATACCAGGTATTAGTATCGTAATGCATACCTATAAAACAGATGAATGTTTAGAAATGTCTACAAATCTAGTATTTAAAAGATTCGAGGTTCAGATTTTCAAACAAAATGTCCAGAAATTTCGAAAAAGGACGAATGAACACATATGATAAATAGCAGTTTTTTAACTGAAAACTATTGCTCACTTTCCCTTTAATAAAACATGTGACGTACAGTTGGTACGTATTAGTTTGAAGTTCAATCGGATGTACCTTGATTCAAAGCACGTCCAAACCAGGAAAACCACTCTCTCTATATCAATAAACAAAGCACGTTACGCTTCGCAAACTGTTAATTTAATAATAGACGTTAAGTATGAATGTTAGCATATTTTATAATAAATAAATAAAAAAGGTAGTTATAAATTAACGTAAGCTGCAAATGTATCAAAGTACATGAAATAAAGATATATGAATAATAACGATATGATAGATATTCAGCCAGAATATGGTTTTACTTTGAAATAGGTCATACAAATTATAAATATAAAAAAAATCAAAATTATTCTTTTTGACTTTGTGAGGGCGTTTGTGCACTACAAGGAATTTTACTGTTGGGTAATCCGATTTTTTACGGTCCGGTGTGGCATGAAAAAACCGATGAAATGGCTTGTGCACCTGTCCGTCTGTACTCGGATCAGTGTGGTACAGTTCAAGGAAGTTTGGCGGTATTGGTATGATTGTTTTTACATTTTACAAGAAACGAGTACAAAATATAGAATATGAAATATTATATTACTTACTTCGTTATAATAAAAAGTAAAGTTCCGTAAGAGATTTAAATAAAAAAAATAAAAATAAAAATGTGTGTTTCACTTATTTATTTTAATCGGCGACGAGGAGCAAGGAAAGCTATTCCCACTTGAACTTTAACTTACCAACACTTACTTAAATAATAATTATAGGGCATTTGAAAACAATTATACAGCGACTCGTAGGTAGACATTACTATATTACTTGCTCTGTGGTAGACACAAAAAACCGTCCGAAATAGGGAAGAGTGAAATGTCGGACAGTAAAATTACATACATGTATAGTGCACAATCTAGTATTTAGATTAATGGCGTGCCATGCCGGACAGTAAAATTCCTTGTAGTGCACAAACGCCCTGAAGTTGTTCAGTTCAGGTGAAATCATTTGTTCAATATTTTATAACAAAGTTTTCAAATTCATCATAAAATTGTTAAAATCCACACACGATTCTAAAAATAAAATCAAAAACATCCATGCCACCGGACGCAAAACCTCCGCAAAAAGATTCCACGCAAAAACACGAGGACAATCATAAGTAATTACCTTTATATTGTTCTTGTTCTTGCATTGTCTGAACGCTACACCGAAGTCTGTTCACTGTAAGCTGCACTGTATCATTTAACCCATCTTCACTACCCGTGTATAACAACGTCACTTCTAGTTGTCCCTTCTTGTTTTCGCGCTGAAAATAATTGATGTCTTCATTAATTAAATCACAAACATTGAAAATATAGGAGCTGAATTGTAATAAAGGATCCGAGTCTTATTTCAATTGACTCAAACATTTCTATTAAATATTTCAACCATGTAATTAAATAACTCTTTGACAATATACTGTTTTTGGACTTAAAGGAGTGACATTTTCAATTTTATTGGAGACACAAATTCTGAGAAAATCCAGTAAACAACGCAATTTAATTTTTCAAAGCTTGTTACCTCTAAAGGCCCATTTGAAACAATTTAATTTGAATAACAATAGACGCAGTTAACCCTAACCATTCTCCAATAATTTGAAAGCCAAACGTGTAAGTGACAAACAACAAATTAGAACGGATTTATATGGGAGTTCAACGATGTATGAACAATCGATCTCTATTTGACACAGCTGTTCACCTGATCCACGCTATAATAATAATTATTGCTATGTTTTAATAATTTAACATGAAATGCAATGCAATTTTCAGCATTTTAAGGTTTATTTTCAGCATACATTTGAATTGGCGACTATAAAATTTTAAACTTCGTAATAAATGTACACATAAGACCTGGTCAGAAGCAAGCAAAATTTTATTTTACGATGTTGACAAAAAGGGAGCGGAAGTAAAATCGTTTATTGACATCCTCGTCTAAAACTGTGTAACTAGTTAACTACGTAATAAAAATACCCTACAAATTGAGAACCGATGTTTGATGGATCGCTGAGTAGTGATTTTGCGATCGGTGACAAATATCTATTAATTATTGACTCAATTTATGACAAGGACTATTATAGATGTGTGTATCTGTATTTAAAGATATGCCAGGAGTAAATATTAATAAAGATTATATACAGTTATTAAAAATGTAGGTATAATGTGTGCGAGTGAGGACGTTACTTTAATTACCCGCAGCAAACGTGCATGCACTTTGTGATTAGCTATATAAAACTATATTTCAATTTGAAATGGGATCTGAAGAAAATCATAGAAATTTATGAAAGTCTTGTTATTATACCTATTCAAAATGAAATTTCAAATAACTACTGTATGCATAAAAGTACCTATGGTATAATTTCATTTAAATTAAAATGAAATATCTCAAATCTACGCCTGACGCTCCATCCTTAACGATATCAATTAATGATAGTGCCTAACTGATAAGGCGTAACAACAGATATTCTTTTGGATAAGGAAAGTGTCATTTAGGTAAATATAAACTCGTCTCGCAAAAAACATCATTGCATAATTACGCGCGATAAAAGTGTTTTAAATCTTTAATAAAGATTCCCAAGGCTGTTATCTTACGTCAGCTGTATAATATACGTTACATACTCTATCTGGGCTGAGTCAAGGTCAAAACTATTCTATTGTGCCTACACGAGCTCCAAGACTGTTTAAAATTCTCAATCACTCCCAATCTGCTGATGACTCACCACATCAATTAATAAAACTATTAGCGAGTTAGCCTTTGAACTGATGTTAACTACCTGTTTATGTGTAATGCCGTGAATAAAAGCTGTCCATAATTTAGAAATTAAACACATTTAGCAGCAAGCTTGGTAGCGCAGTTTGGGCCTAAATATATTATCTACAATTTATACAACAGACAATGTTTATCCAATTTAATGTGAACGTTGCTGTAAAATCGCTTTACCGTCAAATAAAAGCGAACCTATTTATAACTCCTGTTCGGTAAACTTTTGTGATCTGTAACGTATATGGGTCGACAGAAAATATTCATACAAGCAATAGAGTTATCTCGGTGAGGAAATTCAGTCCACGTTCTATTAAAATTGGTTCACCACCATAGCATTTAACAGTTACGGGTAAGTAACTGGGAGCCAATAAAGACGCTATTGTAGGTATCCAGTAAGTCTATAGCGATTGCACCCCACACAAAAAGCAGTGGATTGTATCCATATCAGAGCAGCGGCAATTTTCTCAGACAGTTCCTAATCAAATAAACCCTTCAACGCGGCAGATTGTTTAGTTCACAATAGCTTTTTCTTTCATCCTGTGTTTCGACGTAAACGTGCATTTGGAATTGTAGGATTTATAAAGTCAGTGAAAGGAATGCTATGAAATCCAAAATATTCCCAATTTATAGTGACTATAATTATACAATGCCTAATGAATTTTAATAATGCTATTTACAAAACTCGTTTATTTTAATATAAATAGTTTCAGAGCCCTAATTTACTTCCAAACTATGTAAAGATTGGTCTTGAATAAAACAATAATCTTCCTCTCCCCATACTGATAATATCTCGGATTGGGTCTACATTATTTATCGTTTACGTTTTAACGCTAAAGTGATTGAACGTTTTACTGAAATTTGGTAGAGCCAATAAAAAATTTTACACTTTCAAATGATTGCCTCAAAGTATTTCGTCATTTCATATTTGTATCTATAGAAATTATTAAATGGTCTGATATTATTAGTTTTAATGCATTGTGCTAAATTACTACAGGTGCATATGTTGATAAACAACTACCTACCTAAAATAAGATTAAAGTCATGGGGAAATTAAATTCTGGTCAAATACAACATTTACAAACAACATTTACAAACAATATTTAAAAGAATTTACTTACTCGTGTATCAATAGTATTAAGTCCACTTGTAATCGCATTAATTGGTCGCCAAATATCAGGTGTTCCAATTAAACCATTTTTTAAATCATTCTGAAATAGTTTCGAGTCAAAATTCCACGTCGCAGCACCAACAGTTCTTCGTTTTTCTAGAATAGATTTTTGTGTTATACTCTCAGCTTTAGTGGATTTAAAGCTACTGAATGTTTTTTCCAATAGCCCGGATTTTGTCTTTGGTTCTTCATCGTTCATTAATTTCATAGTTGTCTTTGCATCTAAAGTTTTAGCGCTTTTTCTTTTGTCTCCATCTAATTTTGGCGCCTCCAATAATGCATAAATTGTCAATGACAAAAAGTGACCAGCTAGCTGACTTTGAAGATCGATTTTATCATTTGGCTTTTTCGCATCCTTTGGTTTAAGCTGGAATTTAAAATCTTCGTTCCAAACGGGCCAAGAACTGTCTTGTAAAGTCGTCTCATATTTGCTGTCCCCAGGGAAAACTTTAACCTGAAAATTATCAAAGTACGTAAATAATATGTGTAATATAATGGAATGGGAATTGTTTTAATAACTTCGTATGCGCTGAACAACGGAAATTTAATAAGGACAGTTTGTCGTGTGTTCATTTGTGAAACGCGGTACTAGAATTAGCAATAAAGAATAATTTACTTCAGGTCGTCTCAGGATGATCTTTAAATATAAGAAGGAAATACAGCATTTACGTTTTGATAACATGTTTTTATCGGGATTCATTCGGGACTCGACGAATTTTGAACTAATTATACGTTAAAGTAAAATTAATGCTTTATATTAGCGTATTATTGGCCTCCAACCCGACTTTTGGTACATGGAAACTTTTATTGGAATTTTGAAGTTAATATTTAAATGATAAACAAACCTATTTCCATTATCGAGGGGACATCATACGAAACGACTCTAATTCCAAAATTTAACGATGTTTATCTTCTTCTCTTTGAAAGGCAATACGTTATTAATTGTTACTTTTATCTAGAGGGAAATAAATTAACGATCTTACAGGGTTGCAGCGCTATCTGAGCGTTAATTTAATTAACATAACTGGAGCTTAATTGTCCTCCGATAGTGAATTACTACCGGCGTTATAAGCTACTGTATTTCAATGAATAATTATTATCCTTACTTGAGAACCATTAATTATGCTATGTTTTCAAAACATTTTTCAAACAAAGTTCGCGTTGTCTTGCGTATTTTATTTTGCCGTTGAATTTGGCCTTTACCAATTCAGCTATTCAGGATAAAATCCAGACTGAGTTTTCTTGATCTTCACGCTCATTAAATATTATAATTATTTTGTTCAATTTATAGTTTAAGATTCGGCTACAGGATTAAAGTGAAGTCCCGTGTCCCCGTGTAGAGTGGGGTAAGGGGCAGATGCATTATTCATACATATCTGTTTCACTGATCGATTTTATTTAGGGACAAGTAGGTGATCAGCCTTCTGTGTCCTGCCAGACCGAGACATTTTTTTTTTCTTCGTCTCCACCGGGAATCGAACCCAGGACCCCTCGGTTCTACGCTCACGCATCAACCACTGTACCAAGGAGGCGGTCAGGATTAGTGCGTCACTAACTACTAATAAGCGTACTAATCTTGCTGTGGGATTATAAAAAACCAAGATTGAATGAGTTAATTATACAGTAGTATTCTTTACAAAACAGAAATATGATACGCACGTAGAAGTAAGACAAACATATCCAATAAAATTAGCTATGGTACTATTTATTCTATTGTACTGTGGTATCTGCGGTGTATCGAGTTCCGATCAAACAAGCTCCAGAACGGTAATTAATAATACTGATAGGATGACATCGATATAGTGAGGACAAAAATCATTTTTAATTATTTCTATAGATATAGGTAACTACTCGTATGTGTTACTAACAATTTATGAGGGAAAGGGGATGGTGGTCGTCTTGATGTTTGTATGGTGATAATAATTCATATTACCTATACGGGTAAAATTTGATTACATTATTAATGTTAAGGTGCGTAAAATGTTGTGTGACATAACATTAAATTAATAACGATAATCGCTCTCTCTTCTTGATCTATTTAACCTGTCAGAAACATTTCTGTATTTCATTTCAGAATACATTGTTTTGTTTTTCTAATTTTGGCATCTAGGTATATGGCACAATTTGGGCATAATGTAATGGTTCATAGATGGTTTGTAATATTTATCAATTAACACCATTTTATTTCGACTTTGTCAATTCACTCAATCGTTGGGACAACAAACTGATGCTAATTTGTCTCATGTTTCTATTAGAGTAAGTTATCACATGTAGTCATAACCTTTCACAGGCCAATGTTTTCACAATACTCGTCAATAACGATGAATAATTTACAATAACGACAACAATTTATTTCGTAACAATATGATGAATCGAAAATAATCTAATAATTCATTTCGATTTGTTAGATTGCGAAAATTTCCATGAATAAGAAATAATTGATTTTTAATTTTATTTAAATGAGGATTCTTTTATGCTTTATGCTGTCTATAAATGAACCTCTAAATGCTAAATGCATTGTGTTTTGAAATTTCAAAACGTGTTGAAAGTGACCAAAAATTATGTGTGTTCAAAATTTTTATGTATAGGTAGTAAGTATTTCAATATCAATGATATAACCCTAAAATAGAACATAGATAATATTATAATCTGACCTATAGCCAACAGCTTATTATGTTATTACCTATTAGTAATTTCATGGTACAATGTTATTAATAAGTTATTGGAACACCGAAAATGCATAGCCGGAGATAAGAGACCGATAACGCGACGTTCACAATGTAAAGGGTCCTATGATAACAAATACGATAATCACCGTTGACGTCTATATAGATCGATTTGGTGACGTATCTACATACCTATACTTCATGCAAATAGAAAACTCTTTTTGCAGCACTCTTTCCAAATCTATTTCTCATACAACATGTTATAGTAGGCATAGGAGATGGTTGATGCTGGTTTTATTAAACTATTTAAATGATCGGCGTTTAGTTTTATTCACTTGTACGGCACTTTTAGCCAAAAATCGTATGTCCAACATTACAATTAAAGGCGACCGAGTTCAACTAGAATTGATAGAGCCCGAACCACACCCTAACTCTAGCAATGATAATTGCATGACTTGTACAAAGTATATTTTGTACAAATTGTATCTATTTGACGCTATCTCAATCAATCAATCAATCAATCATCAGCCTTTCGATGTCCACTGCTGGACGTAGGCCTCTCCTAATGCACGCCACTGAGCCCGGTCGTTGGCTCTTTGCCGCCAGTTATGGCCTGCAACCTTGCGAACGTCGTCACTCCACCGTGTAGCAGGGCGTCCTACGCTACGTTTGCCGAGTCGCGGTCTCCACTCTAAGACATGTGTGCCCCAGCGGTTGTCCGTTCTGCGGCACATATGACCGGCCCACTGCCACTTCAGCTTGCTAATTCGTTGAGCTATGTCGGTTACTTTTGTTCTCTGGCGAATTACTTCGTTTCGGACTTGGTCCCTTAGAGAAATACCGAGCATAGCTCTCTCCATAGCTCGCTGAGCGACTTTGAGTTGGTGGACCAGTCGCACTGTCAGTGTCCACGTCTCGGCTCCGTAGGTCATGACTGGTAGGACGCACTGATTAAATACCTTTGTCTTGAGGCATTGTGGTAGTGACGACGAGAAGACTCGACGTAGTTTACCAAAAGCTGCCCAACCCAGCTGTATCCTCCTGTTGATTTCTCTCTCGAAATTGTTCCCACCTAGTTGGAGCGTTTGCCCTAGGTAGACATACTCTTGAACAATCTCGAGAGAGACTCCTTGGATGTTTATCGGCTCCGGTAAGACATGAGCGTTAATCATAACCTTTGTTTTCTCTGCGTTCATGCGGAGTCCGATGCGTGAGGAAGATTCAACTAGGTCGTTCAACATTTGCTTCAGCTCTTGCAGCGATTCAGCCATAATGACAATGTCATCGGCAAATCGTAAGTGTGAGATCCACTGACCGTTGATATTAATGCCTCGTCCTTTCCAATCCAGCGTCCGAAACATATCCTCTAACGCGTTGGTGAACAATTTCGGCGAGATTACGTCACCTTGTCTCACGCCTCGCTGTAAATGGATACATTTCGTACGCTGGTTCTGGATTTGGACGGACATGGTTGCGGCCTCATACAGTGATCTCAGCACTTCGATATATCGCCAGTCGACCTGGCAGCGCTGCAAAGACTCCAGAACAGACCAGGTCTCAATGCAGTCGAAGGCTTTCTCATAGTCCACAAAAGCAATGCACAGGGGCTGATTGTACTCTTGGGTTTTCTGTACTATCTGCCGCACTGTGTGGATGTGGTCTATGGTACTGTATCCACTGCGAAACCCGGCCTGTTCAGGGGGTTGAAATTCATCGAGTCTCCGTTGAAGACGGTTTGTAATAACCCTGGAAAACAACTTGTAGATGTGGCTCAAAAGCGATATGGGCCTGTAATTCTTTAAAAGGGTTTTATCGCCTTTTTTAAAGAAGAGCACCACAATGCTTTTGCTCCACACCTTCGGGATTCTCCCGGTGAAAAGAACAGAGTTAAATATATCCTTTAGTTCTTTTAGGATAGGGGCTCCACCTGCTTTAAGAAGCTCCGTCGTAACTCCATCCTCTCCCGAGGCTTTCCCGTTTTTGAGTTGCTTTAGGGCCGACTCCATTTCGTCCAGGCTGACTTCAGGAAGCTCATCCGTGTAATGCCGGGTTAAAGTGGCTCTGGGGTCTTTATTAATTGGAGCGGGTTGAGATGCATGTGACTTGTACAAGCAGCTGTAGAAGTATTCAACCTCCGACAGAATCTCCGACTCCGACGTTAGGACGCTCCCCGTGGATGACTTCAACTTTGTCAGATGGGATCTTTCCAGTTTTTTTGCAAATACCTTAGATCCACGATTTTGCTCAATTGCCTTTTCAATTACAAGAGCATTATGGGATCTAAGGTCGCGTCGTACCATTCTGCTTATTTCTTTATTAAGTGCCCTTTGTTCTGACAAAGCTGATGGTGGGTTATCACGTCGTTTATTCATCAGAGTCAGAGTCTCCCCCGAAAGCTTACTCTTCTTGTTGGCGGGTTTCTTCTTAAAAAGGCTTTCGCCTTCGCCTCTTAGGATGTTGACTATTTGGTGGAGTCTCTGGTCAACATCATCAGTGGTTTCCAGGACAGCGAATCGGTTGCTCAAATTTAACTGAAATTTTTCAGTATCCGTAGCGGTTTCTAGCATACTAGGCCGGAGTGTTGACTTCATCATTCGTTTTCTCTCAAGCTTGCAATTGATATTTAGAGTGCCTCTAAGATATCGGTGATCACTACCCGTTTTAAATCTTGTAATCACTGAGACATCTCTAAATATGCGCCTTTTGTCCGTAATGATGAAATCAATCTCATTTTGGGTTTTACCATCAGGGCTTTGCCAGGTCCATTTCCTCTGGGACTGTTTCTTGAAGAATGAATTCATCAAGTAGAGTCGCTCTTTTTCAAGAACCAACCAGCATTTGACCCCTCTGGTTTCTGCTTCCAAAACCGTGTGGTCCTATAGCCGACTCACTGCTTGTTTGTACTCCCACTTTAGCGTTGAAGTCCCCCATCACAACATTGTAATGTGCCTTCTTGGTATTGTGTAAGGCTTTCGATATGTCATCATACAATCCTTCAACTTCTTCGTCAGAGTGTGTCGATGTCGGTGCGTAAACCTGTACCACCTTCAGGCTATACCTATTGGTGAGCTTAATTATAAGGTACGCAACTCTAGGAGACACACTTGAGACTTCGACAATGTTGCGACAGAGGACTTTATTGACCATAAAGCCAACTCCACCTTCAGAAAGGCGTTCTCCTTCTCTGAAGTACATAAGGTGCCCCGATTCAAGGGTTATGGTGTCCTCCCCCTCTCTGCGGACTTCACATAACCCCAGAATATGCCATTTTATCTTCCCTAGCTCCTCTTCCAGTTGTGTTAGATGTTCGTCGAGCCGTAGCGTGCGTCCGTTGTACGTTGCGAGGGTCAGTTGGGTTTGGCGGCCTACCGTAGCCCGGGGATTCTTCGCACCCCCTGTTCTACCGTTACCACGACCGCCGCCGTAGCCGGGAATAGTAGAACTACCGGGAACTGGGGGCCGTGGTTGAATGTGACTTGCCATAGGAGGTAAATGCCCATAGTCGCCACGCTGGGCATGCGGGTTGGCGACCGCAGAGCATAGTATATCGAACCAACAATGCTGCTGCCCATTGCCGGCCTTCAAATTTTACTATGCTGCTTCGGATGGTTATACCGCCATCAGTCGGTCGTCAGAGCCTCGTCCGTTGTTCATCAGGATGCACCGCGGGAAGGTGAGGTTGACTATTGGAGCGCTAAGATGTTATTGTGCTCCCTTACATCCCATCTCGACGCTATCTCACGTATTCCATTTTCTTACGTAGGTACTCTTGTTTAGTTAGGTACTTTAAATGTACTACTTCCAAATGCCGGCACTTAACGTTAATTACTTAAAAATGATTAAGAGAAAATGCGAAAGTTTGTGAAGATGGATCTGTGTGTGTATGTTTGTTACTCTTTCACGCAAATACTACTGAACCGATTACAATGAATTTTAGCACACATATAGAGGGTAACTTGAATTAACACATAGGGTAGGTTTTAACCCGGAAATCCCACGTGAACGGGAACTATGCGGGTTTTTCTTTGAAAACGCGGGCGAAGCTGCGGGTGGAAAGCTAGTAAGTTATAAATCTACCTAAGGGGCATAAAAACACGAAGCCTAGGTAGATATATTGTTCCCATTGATTTCCCACTTCGTAATATAGACACGCACGAAAAATCATGGCCAGCTGAGGCAGCAAATACGTGACATACTTTTTCAGGTAGATAAATAAAGAATGAAATCCAAGGCAGAAATTAAAATTGAAAACGTTTATAAAAATAACTTTAACTTCAGTAACCACATATATTTTTGACAAGCTTACCTATTAATAAATAGCACAATAATTATGGACAGAGACTGAAGATACGGGAGCTTCAGCTATCACTTTATCTCGCAAGCGGTAAACCGCAAAACTGCGCGAGATAGACAAACTAGTCTACGGTTAAAAAACGATGTGCCGATGCCGACGCGATGCCGATGATCAATATACTTATACGTAAGTGCCGTGGAAATTAATTTTGCCGCACATTGACGATTTCTACCCGCAAGCATTTTGTAACATTGCTGTTTAAATCAGTCGCGGGAATAATTACTGCAAGCGAGACCGCTTATATTCGTTTCCTTGGCTTATACCTATCACGGCTAAAAATCGCGGCGGTAGAGCCGTAGTATGATGACCTAGGTCTTTATGTTTAGTTATAAGTACCTACTACTAATTCAGATTCGTTTCCTTATCGTTATATGGAAACTCATACAGATACCTAGTCAGTTAATTACTTCCTTGAGTTCCGGATAAAAATGCTTCAAGATATAACTAGGTAAGTAGGTAGATAATGTAGGTATTCCACGTGTTTTACGTACTTTTCACGTATATAATATTATTACGTGGTTTCTTCTTTTTTGGGTCTGGATATAGAACAAACCCATGACCTTTGGTTAACAACGAAAATGTGCTGTGACGAAACTAGATCAATTCAAAACGAATAAAGACTGTATCTTGTAGGTATGATGACAAATATACATACTTATTAATTATGTACCTACCTAATTAATACACATACTAGGTGTCTAGGTACCTATATTCTCTTAGATCAAATCATATACCTACCTACCTACCTATGTAGGCTTAGAGCATTAAATGCTCTAAGTAGGTATGTAGGTAATAGAAAAATATATATTCATAAATATACATATGTATATATGTATTTGTATAGGGAGCATAACGTCCTATTAAATATTTTTAATTTTTATGTGTCACGAGCTACGTTTTTTATCAATAAGTAGGTATTTTCTAAATTAAACATGCCGAATTAGCGTAAAATATAGTAACTAAGACGTATAGATAGGATTACATTTTAAATATTTACTGGTTACACAAAAAATCCTATGTCAATGGAATAATACAAGCACAGA
>CAJQZN010027338.1:0-13215 GCA_907164685.1 Colias eurytheme
CTGTTCAGATGTCCTACTCAGCCCGCATCCGCGGTATCTGTAGTTAGAAGAACCGCGAAAGACTATGACATTTCTGTGTATGTTGTCTTTTCCACAGCTCGTAAGTCTTGTGTAGCATGTAGAGGGAAAGCCTTTCTCTCTTGGTCTGCTGTGCGCGAAACTCTAGAGAAATACCTGGAGGCGACAACTATACAGTCCTCTCAGTGTTAGATGTCTAGAACTGTCTGCAACTCTTATTTAGTGCAAGACATGGTCCTCTTAATGACTACCACAGTATGCTCTATCTTTGAAGCTTTTGGGACTAGCAATAACACAGACATTTCTATACTATCACACATGAGGCACAAGTATCCAGGTTTACAATGTACATTTTGTAATTGATGTGCCAAACCTGCTTTCCCAAAATCTCTATGGTCTCCGGGACCTGTAAAGTTAATTGGAACAATCCTTGTAGACAAAAAGATAATTGTCTAACTAGAAGGCTGTGGCTTTACTAAAATCTCCATGGTCTCCGAGACCTGTGAAGTTAAATTATTAGAATAATCCTGATAGTCTTACTAAATCAGAGGGCTGTGGCCCTTTTTGTGATTGGAGTGCCAATCAAGCTTTACCAATATCTCCATGGTCTTCGCGACCTGTGAAGTTGAATTGGAATAGTTCTGCCCATCAGGCTTTACCAAAACCTCCATGGTCTCCGCGACCTGTGAAGTTAAATTGGATTAGTCATGGTAGACCCAAAAGATAATTGTCCAACTAAACCAGAAGGCAATGGACTTTATGTGGCTGTAGTGCCAATCAAGCTTTTCCAAAATCCTCACAGTCTACAAGACCTGTGAAGTTAATTTTGTAACGGTCTCAATAGACCAAACTTAATAGCTTAAATAAAACAGAAAGAGGGCACCTCTAGCTTGTAGGGTCTCCGCGACCATTTGAAATGGCTGCAATATGCAGGCAGAAAATAGGCCAATGATGCCTGATTGTACAAGCCAATCCTGGCCTTGGAAGAATCTCATTACTGTTACCAATGATGTCTAATTTTACAAGCCAATCCTGGCTTTGTAAAAATTTAATTACCGTTATAACCTGTGATATGTATCAAAATTACCTGGTTAATACCTAGGTGTTTAGGTGTCTCAGATTGAATATCAACCTGGCAGAGCCATCAGCTCTTATTGCCAGAAGCATATCTGAATGTAAGTATGGCATATATTTTTCTGTGACTTTCTGGACACTCAGTTCTTTCAGCATAACCATACTAAGCTAATCATGGCTAAGGACGCCTTGTACATATTTTCAGTACATATTTTTGTAGAAGATACAAATAAAAAATACAAAGATTTTGGTTACTTTACTGTTGATATTATAAAAATTTTATCACGCCTGAGTATTAATTTTAAGGCAAGCTCTTTCACTTAAGTAAGAAAGGAACTAGATAAACATCATTATCATCGGTAACATTATAAGCAAGAATGATATCATTCAACTGTTCGGGGATATGGTAAATATGGGTCCTTGATGATGATAACGTATATAAACATATCTACATCTCCTAATATGCAATGTCTATTTCTTATGATTTTTCAATACTTATTCAAATAAGTACCCATAGAATCAAAGCTTATTCTGGTATCAATTGACTATGAAAACACGCTCTTTATGTTAAGAATTATTTACCATAAACTAGGTAATCTCAACTTGTAGTAATCAGTACCTCATACTGAAAATTGTGTGAGACCGTTGTTCACATTATACATTCTATATCATATCTTAAGTAATGTAAAATCTATATGTGACATGTTTGATACATGATAGATATGTAAATTATATTATAATAGTTAATTAACAATTTCTTCTCTTTAGAATATTGTGATGACAGGTTTTGTACCTATCTAAAATATAAGTACCTCTTAATTGTTTTGAACTAATTGTGTAGTAGTGGGCACTAAGTAGTAGGTACTCACTTTTGTTGAGGTAGTTACAATTGAATGGTCAAAGTGATTGAGATACCTCACTACCTGCTGCTGGGGCTCGTTAGTCATAGGGGATCACGGTCGATTCCATAAACCTAAGTACCTTCTACCTAGGTAGCCTAACGATATCTCACAATTCTGGTTAAAAGCAATACTTGACACAGTAACCAATGTGCCTGTGTATGATAAATAAACCCGATGATAATATAGCGATCTCACTATAGGCATGCATTGTGTTTTATTATTAATTACCTACATCTAAATATTGATGTATTTGTGTCAAAAACTGTGAAAATATGTATGCCACGTGTTGCATGGAATTCTATGCACGAGTCCGGACATGTTATGACAAGTCTGATTGTACTTACGGAATTTCTCGTCTCCCGGTCTCTTGGGCAGTGACGAACCATTGCTTCTCTCGTCCTCCGAGGACGAAAAAGAGTTCCCGCCACTATTATACATACCAAAGCACCGGTTTTCGAATTTTCTTCCGACAACGTGGTTTTTTGTGTTTCATATTGGAACTAATTCCGTTCCTAAACCAATTACTACTAAAATTTAACGCTTTATGTGTTTTATTCGGGTAAAAGTAACTTAATCTGATCACTTTTACTAGAGATAAATACTAATTATATTCTGCGCGATGTTATTGCGCACGAATTCATAAACGCTATGCCGGCAGAGGCAGATGACAGCGCTTCAAAGGTGATGTCAAATTGGCGATGACAGATGACATACTAGGGACGCGCTCTTGCTAGTGAGGTGAAAGATCCATCGATATTCGGTAAGGTGACCCTTTTTCATAGAGATATATAGGATTCATAGACAGCTTTCTTCACCAACGCTGTGTGTTTTAGAAAGACACATAATACAAATAATAGGTTTGTAAGTCAGTGCGCGTGTCGAGTCACGCTTGGCTGCTCCAACTCCTACTTAGATTTGATTTAATTAACCGGTCCTGTATTTCGCTTCCGACGGAAGAAGTATTTATTAATTTATAGTTTAAACAATTAAGAACCTGTTCAATGTGATAAGTTAACGCGGGGATGGGTATGATTATAATTTATAAATAATAAGAATTGTACATGAAATATCATTAACGTGAGTAAGTTTTGGAAATGTATGTAATAATAATAATGGGCAAAAAAAGAATGTGTGAGCTTTCCCATCTATACTAATATATATGTATATATAAAGCTGAAGAGTTTGTTTGTTTGTTTGTTTGTTTGAACGCGCTAATCTCGGGAACTACTGGTCCGATTTGAAAAATTATTTCGGTGTTAGATAGCCCATTTATCGAGGAAGGTAAGGTTATATAACGTCACGCTACGGCAAACGGGAGTGCAGCTACGGGGGTGAAACCGCGCGGAGCAGAAGTTTTATTTGCTCTAAACAAGTAATAGAATCTAATAATAAATTTTCGAAATATAACCTAAATAATAACCTATATTTTTAACCTTTAGCTTTTTACATTCATATATAGGTATCATATTTATAAATAATTATTTTATAAGACAGGCTGTAAAAAAAGGTAAAATTATAACTCTACGTTCACAAAAATCTCTAGCTATTTACAATTCTTCAATAAAAGTGTACGCTTCAATAAAATTTGCAAACATTACCACTACTATCATTTCTAAAAATATAGATCAGACTATAAAATTTTTAAAGAGCCAAAAATCGCACTATTTTACGACTCTAACAATACAATGAGCACCGTTATAGCAAAATGTATCTTTTATCTATGAAATTAAATATAGCCCATCTGTTTTGTCGGCACTATCATAAATCTATTGCTGATTGACACATTGTATCTCTCATACAGCGTTCCCGAAATAGTTTGATAAAATAACAATTTAATGATTAGATACAGGCGCGCCATGTGCTTTATTTGTAAGTATTATTCCCTTGTGTGTCTGTCGAATAAAACAAATAAGGATAAAAGTTGGACTTTAAAATTTGTGTAAATAATTCATATTTGTAGTTTGTAATTTAGAATTGGTTGCAAATAGGTAAGTCCTAAGAATAGGAAGATATAATAGGTAATCAAATAGTGTAAATTATATCATACCATAATAATTATTATTAATTAATAACTATGACATTAATACATCGCATTAGAGTATATATTCTATGTTAGTACATACTGTACGCATTACTAATCAGTACTATACTATGTAAAATTATTCTCTATGAGGGATTAGGAAGATAAATTAATTTACTATTAAGAGCACTTAATGAAATAAACTATATCCACTAAAGCAAAAGATAAAACGCTTGCATTAGATAAGAAATGTACCAATATCCCGACATACTGTTATACTAAAAAATTTAACAAAAAGGGACAAAACGGATACAACAAAGGGATGATTCGATATGGGTCGTTACTTTACCTTCGACAAACGCTACCGTTATATTTGTATCCCTTTTAGATAGATTGCAAAAAAAACATTTTTTGCTAACGGAAAGGGAATCGAAAGATGTCGAGTAATGTAGAACCGCAATAAAAATAAAGTTGAAAATTTTTGAGGCATGCAGGGCAGGGATCATGCAGGGCAAAATAAGAAAACTAATCTACCTGGAGAATACAATTGATAGAGTCCAGAGATAGTTAAGCAACACTCGCTATTTAAAATAAAAGTTGGTATGTTACAATAATAATTAATTTAATCGTATTATATGAATGAGTGAGCACATAGTTATAATAGTTTGAGATACTGTAGTTCTTGGTATGTTTATCGTTTTGGGAACGTTTGCGCAACTATTTACTACCACACTACATAGAAATAGCTCGATGTATGTATAATAATTAAATAAATTTATAATACATATCACTAGTCACATAATATACCTAGTATAAACGCGCCTCGCTAGCATAATACATACATATTATTAGGTTTTGGATTATAATTCTATCATGGAGGAAAAATTGCGCATTTTAAAGGAAAATTTGCATAACTACAAATGTAAGTATAATATGTATTAATAAACACAGTATCCGTAGAACCACGAGGATAGTGTTTCAAAATGAATATCCAAATTTACAAGATCACGTAATAATTAAAATCAGTATCGTTTAATTCATACCCACGGATCCAACTTACCAAACGTAATTAATAACAAGGGTCTTTAAAAATTAATTATCTCTCGAAAGCTGTCATAAGGGCCATGCCTAATATTTCATACATATTTCACCGTTCTATAAGTGTCGAGTCGACCTTTCAATTTGAGCTGTCGTTTCTACGATGTCGGATTATAAATGCCGTTTTTATAGCCTCAATGGGCACATTTCGGGCGTTATTTTTATTACCCTACATCGTTTACATGGATCGCTTAATTTTCAGTGTATGTGCACTATTTCTACTGCCAGATGTAATGATGATCGTGAAATATAGCGTCTTTTCTTTTAGCCTGTATAGGCAGAGATAATATAATTCTATACAATATACATATTACCGGTATTAAATTATCTATGATACTGCATGATACTACTATAGGCGACATTTCTATAAATTACAAACACCTAAAATTATTCTTCAATGATAACACCAAAACAAGTTCATTCATTCATCATAATTTAACGATATAATAAGAAAATATTAAGGTCGTGCCGTTTTTGTGTAGAAGCAGCTTTGTGTCACAAACCTCACAATGAAGATATATTTTAGAACTGAAATAGAAGTTACAAAACTATAACTTTTACTCCGAATATTGCTGATATATCGCTTTAAAATTTTTAATCATTGCCAAATGTAATTCTAACAATTGATCACAATCTAATACCAAAAGGTCGTTCAACTGCTACTTGTAATACGAATCTTTTGATACTTATGAAATGTTAATCAAGTCACTATAGACCTTATTCCACTGCAAAAGGGTTCATCTTATGTTAAACCTTTTAATTTACCTCTTATAACTCTTGAGCCCCCTTTTTACATGCTTCTAAACAAATTCAATGCGTACGTAATATTATGCTTTACATATTAAGAATGTTACTAAAATGATTAACTAAATTACACAATAGAGATAAAATTGAATGAATTTGTATTATAATGAGGGCATGTTAATCATAAGTTCGTTATTACTGCAAAATATTTTTAATAAATTAATTATTAAAATGGATAATGTTATGTATAGCCTTAATAGCATGAGATACCTTAAAAGATTTAAACTTTAAATAAATATAATACGATACTAAAACATAAACAACGTAATTTTCGCGTGATACATGAACGTTATATAATTTAATTTCTAAAACGTTACATAAATTATAAGAAAATGGCAAAGAAGCTTGCTTACAAATGTTTTAAATATTTAAAAATGTATTGCCATATTTTATACATTCATCTCACGTTTATTTAAATCTATGATGTCTCATTTTAAAATCCGCTACTAAGCCAGCGTAATCTGGCTTTTCAAGTAATCTCAATGGTTAGGGATCAACCCTAATTTTAATTTAAAACTTGAATGGGCAACCCTCGTTTTCGATCTGGTGGTCAGAGTAATGTAATACTTTATCGCGGACTCAAGTTGCACTCAAATTAACACTTAACAGATGTTTAGAATTATACGCACAAATAGCACGTTGAAATACTGAATATCTTAATTTTATTTCTGTCCAAATATTGAATCATCCCGTTGTTGTAATATCCTTAATGATGAACACACAACCTTCCCTTAAAATGAAGGAAAGCGGAAGTTATTTGTCAGAATTTTAATAATACCCAAAAACGTAAATTAGCTGTATATTTTAGACGTTCCATAACTTCTTTTTCAACATTTTCTAATAATAAGGATTAGGTACCAACTATGTAATCCAAAAAATAATTATTGATTACATTAATTTGATGTGATTACATTAATTTGATTTGATTCATTGATTTCAAAAGTTCCTAAAGTTCTACGACACTAAGATGAACACAATATGTTTAAACTTTAAACGTATCTCATATTGCTTGTAATATATTTTATTGTAATATATATTGTAATATATTCATAGCCAACTAGATGTGAAGAAAGCTGAAAGAGTAATCGGAATTTTATTTATCCAACTCAATAGAGCAAGTCTACATTCTACAATGCCTCGAAAGCCTATTGTAAATACAACATCGCTTGATGTCTATCACAAGAATGCTCAATTAAGAAGATTAAAGATTCGAGTATTTTGAAAGACATCGATTTATCTCTTTGAGTTTTACATAGATAACAAATATCCGTGTAAAGTCATGTAAGTATAAAAAACAAGTTTAAGATATAAATGGACTGGAAAAGTGCATCAAACTGCATAAAATTCAACGGAATTATTTATCACATATGCAATCTTTTATCTTAAATGTCATAAAAATTGTAAGGACTGGTTCGTATTTTAATAAAAGAAAACATTTTAAAAACAATTCTAAGATTGTTTTTTACGCAAATTCATAACTTTTATTCTTTGTAACAAAAACAAGTAATGTTTTTACAATTAATTTTGTAAACGAACATATAATTAAAGATTTTTATTTCTTATCCATTAGAAATATTGGTGAATAAATATATTTTACTGTTGAAGAGTCTGGTATAAAAACACTCATTATAAACTTCCAGGAATAAGGTCACGCCCGTTATGTGGTAGTTATCTACCAATTACCACAACCGACACCGAATTTAACTAAATTTATGTTGGTACTAGATAGAATAACTTATTGCGTTCCTTACACTTAATTAAGGAAAACGAGAACCATAATAAATTTGTACTAAATTGCTCTTTCATATACTTAATCTTATTTCAAGAAAAATAATAGAACCTTACCTTAGAATTCAAAAAAAGAGCGTATGTTCCGAGCACACGTTAGCAGCATGTTAGAAGTGAAACTTCTTTGGCAATATTCAAAGATACCAAGATCGTCGCCTTACTCCATGACTTGCCGGTATTGCCATGACACGATCTTGAAATTTTACTCCCGACGCGCCAAACGAAGTTTCACTTCAAAAATATTATAAAATATCCAATGTTCATACAAGTAAAATCTCATGCAACCACAACATAATGTATGCAATAATGCAGTAATACAACAATATTATGCAAGTGGACGTTATCTAAACACACAGTGAGGTCATTGACACAGGGGTTGGTTTTATTGCTCTCTTGTTTTGCTACCTTTGTCCCCTTTATGAATATTGTTCAACACTTGTATTATGCGCCACCTTGCTCTGGACTTGAATCTTGAGATACAGGGTGTTCTAAATCTATGTTAAAAATATAGGAACGTTCTACAAAATGTTAACAAAGTGAAGCTTATAAATTACATGTTACATTTGTAAAAAAAATTTGTGATAATTAAATATTATTCTGTACAAAATGTCTAAATTTTTTTATTATTTACGTCTTTTTCTTCGGAATGTAAATCGAATTATTGATAAGTTTAAATTCCACAATACACCAATTATTAAAATTACTGCATTTCTTGCATTTAAATCATACCCATTTTATAAAGTTTACCATAAACAATGTCTATTAGTCACCATAAATATAATATGATGCATTTGATGAAATACCTATCATATAATATGTACCTACCTGCGATGTCCTGCTACAGTTTCGAAACACCCTGTATTCACCTTGTCCACGTTCAGATAAAGTAAAGTAATGGAGTTAACTGTGTGAATAACAGCATCCTTTTGTGGTACATTGTGTTTTTGTGGGAACATCTTACTGGGTCAGGCGCTGCATTGTGATGCATTGTTGAAAAGGTAATAAGTTCAAGACAACCCTTTTTAGTGTAATATGACCAGAGATTATGTATTTAATATTAATACAGAATAAAGAAAGCTGTTTATTTGGTTTTGGGACCATTGTGTAATATTGTTCGGTTTTGAAATTATAATACCCAATGTCCATACAATACGTAAAACCGCATAAAAAAGAAAGATTCTTCTAGAAGTAATATCCTCTATAGATGAGTGTCTATTTCGCAACTCACCAAATTTTTATTGAGCTGTTTAGTTTTAAAATTTAGGAAACTGTCTAGTATCATATCGGTCTCTGATTTTAATTTAAAAATATTATACTACTATCTAAGTTTAGAGACATGCTCTTCAATTCTGCTTTATCTTGCAAGGAAGTATTTTAACTAAACAATTTACAATCACGATACTACTGAATAACCTATTGTGTTATAAAATAACAAAATGCTCGTACCAAAGTAATGTAACAAATGTAATATCGTTAAAATTGTAGGGAGCTACGTAATCTTGACCAATGAATTAAAGTGACTAGAAACTCCTCTCGAGACGCTCTAAAGTTCTAAGCAGTTGATTTTCATACAAGATAATAAAATATATGGCAGTGTTATTTTTCGAATTCATAATCTACTAGAGGTCCGCCCCGGCTTCGCCCGTGGTACATATTTCGCAATGAAAGGTAGCCTATGTCCTTTCTCGGGTATCAAAATATCTCTATGCCAAATTTCATGCAAATTGGTTCAGTAGTTTAGGCGTGATTGAGTAACAGACAGACAGACAGAGTTACTTTCGCATTTATAATATTAGTATGGATAGAGAATAATTGAAGGATTTCAAAGTACTCATAAACATTTACAATCACTGTAAATAGAGTGTGATAGTTTGTAAGTTTTCGTCAAAACTAAAGAATACCATTCATGAATAAAGCGTATTAAATTATTTTATTTCTCACGTACAGTTAATTTAATAATTCTGCATCAAGGGTTACAACGACTTTTTGTAATTGTTTTAAATCGAAATCAACTTGCTATTCAATTATGTATCATAGAGATTATGATAAATTTTAATTGAAAAGTCATATCCAGTTGATCTTAAGTCTGTGGTGACTGGTGTTGCCACAAATTCCGCGTATTCTCTATAAAGCTGGAAGGCTTCCGTCGGACTGTAATTTAGAATTTATAACAGCACACTTGATTGTGCTCTTATATAGCTATATCCCTTTTTGGTGTCCAATGAAGATGTCCCAGCTTCAAGTGCGAGGTATTTTGATAAGGAGCATTTTATATCACATAGAAAAGGAAATCTTTCTCTTATATATAAAATTCTCTTGTCACAATGTTAGTCTGCATACTCCTCCGAAACGGGTGGACCGATTCTCATGAAATTTTCTGTGCATATCGGGTAAGTCTGAGAATCGGCCAACATCTAAGGTTGGGTCGCCTAAGATCGGATGTGACATAAGATCGGATGCATGGAATAACTCGCAAACTAGGCAATATTCTCTACTGCTACCAACACTACTAGATCCGCCATTTTGTTCTGCCCCTCTCTTCACTCTGCGGCCGGCCAGCGACCAGACGGGACGTGTACACAGGTGATTCAGCAGAAAAGGTGTATTTTGTGGCGAAAATCGTCGATCCGATCTTACCTACAAAATTTTGATGGCTCATTGTGGAGAGTACTTTCATTGAAATAATGTAATTAATTATTTTGGGGCAGAATTAGCGAATCCTCTTTCCATCTGTATACTTTGATTACGCCTAGGACGTTCACAACCCAAGATCCGATCTTCCCTCCCAATGCCGAAGATCGGACCGAAGTTTAGCTCTTGACTGCGCCTTATGCAATAATGCGCAATAATTATTAACTTTTAATATATTTAACTATCCAATGACGCTATGACTTTACCATGACCTATGACCTTAGGTACATTTTCATTATTTAGTCCTAGAACACGGAGGATAAAAGTTTGAGAAACTTAATTAGGATGAGGAGGGAAGACCGGACTAAAAAAACGCAATAAAAAAAAACTTCTTTGTCAAATTTTTTGAGGAATTTCCTGACTCAATCATTGATGCTCAATGTATGGACGAAAGTCCGGATGTTTTCCTAATGTTAACATTATTATTAAACGCATAGAAGTGAAGATACTACATAGTCCGATCTTCGGCCGAACTGTTATTTTCTTCACTATGGTAAGTCGAAAAAAGTCTGCTTTTTAGGCTCTAAATTTGCTTAGATAGATAGCATCTACGCAAACCAAAAAATTAGGGGTAAAACAATATTTCTTTGTCATCAATTTACAGTTGACCGCAACAGAAAAACGAAATCGAATCATGAGAAATAAAATAAAAAATACAGTACGTATAAAATTTTCGGCATATGCGTCCGATCTTAGGCGACCCAACCTTATTTTTCATATTTACCACGGGCGAAGCCGGGGCGGACCGCTAGTATTTAATAAAAATTGCTTTATACTGAAATAAGTTAAAATTTAGTAAAGCAACGGTGTTAAATACACTACAATACATAGTATCACGAAGAAATGAAATCGTCAAATTAAAAAAAATTAAAAGATCATCATTTCATAATGCAATGAGTTTTTACGTATATTTTTTTAAAGTATTTTTCTTTAACCATTACTAATTAAAAGAGTTTCTCTTCCAATCAAATCCATTATGACCTACTCCAGCTGAATACTTTCCGACAGACTAATAATATAATTGTGCGTTTTAAAACATTTTACATTATACAATAATCGATGCAATTACAAGCTGTTGTTTCTAAACAAGGCATGCGCGCTCCAAGCTAAAATATGCTTATCATGTTGCCTTCTGGGGTCGTCATAAATGCAATAATTATTGCGTATTGGCCCATACCTGTCGACTATATGAAATTATGTGGCTTCAGGCAGCATATGAATTGCTTTAAATTAATAAGTGGAACGAATTTAGAAGCATTAGTATTCATTCACAAAAACTAGTAGTTTTCTCTGAAGCGTTCTGTTTGAGATCTTATAATAGACCTCATTTTGAGGCTAATTTTCTTTGTCAAGTTTATTTAAAATTGGAAACCCTGTTATTTTTAATATGGTAGGCCCGGTTCTTGATTTCTGCGAAAGTTAAATGTATTATAGTGTTAAAGTTATTGTTATAGTAATTTAAAGATAATGGCAATAAAGATTAGCAAGAGAATATAAAACATTGTCAAAAATTGCGACCATTTTGAATTTATCAAGGACTATTTTGACACATCAAAATTGCCTTAAATCAGGTTCTCAACCTTCTACGCCCACAGAGACCACAATTATTTTACTTACCTACCCAGTGACTAGTCAATGATCCTTATCACTAATGTTCATCAGTGATTAACAAAACCGCAAAAACTATGTCAGTGTGTTACCAATTACGCATTTCACGGATAACCGCACCGTCGGATGCACGCAAAAACTGGTCTAATATTAAATTCACTCAAACCTGTCCGACTAAAATCTAATTTCACATGATGGATGGAGAACTCGATCACGCTCTCATCGGAATGGAATCAAACGAGATCTGAAACGAGTTGATTACAATTGAACTTGTAACGTGCAAAAACCGGATGACAATGCAAATGTAACACAGGATTTATCTGAGAACGCTCTGGATGGTAATGAGGTCGGATATTTGTTTGTTTTTTGAGATTCGGGGCTAAGGGCTGGTATTGTGTATGACATTAATTATGTTCTTTAAGGAATATTTGATTATTATAAAGAAGAAACAGGTTAAAGGACTTTGGAAAATTTGAATTACCTTTAGAGTCGGTATTATTTTATAAATTTATTTAACAACCTTTATTTAGTAACCTGTTATACATGGATATTATCTAAACTCTAGGCATGTAAAAACCTAACCTAATATAATCTACAACGGAAACCGGAAACAACTTTATAAACGTCGATAATATTCATTCATTCATTTTCATTTCATTCAATGAGTAAAATGCAAATAGCATTAAAATTATTGTGGCATTTTAAAAGGAATTTATGTTACAAACAAACTAATAAATTCTTATTCTTTTTACAGGTAAGTGCCAATATGGACGATTAATTACAGGCCATGGAAATACGGGTAAGAATTAGTCTCGAATTTAAATGAATCCAATAAAGTAACTTAGTCCACGTTGGTGGAAAACTAAAGTGTACTTAAATGGTCCTGTATTTAGGTTAAGCTGCTCTTTTGGGAACATTGCTAATTCCAACGATTAGTCAGTAATTTCTTGTATAAAATTTAGACCATAGTTAATGTTTTCATTCATGAGAACGGCACTCTTTAGAAATAAATTGAACAGATTTTTTAGCTAGCCATTAATATCCGTATACTTTAGATTTAGAAAAAGGAAACTGTCCAGACTTCAAAACTTGGTCACACAGCACACCAATTTATTTATTCTATGAAATTCTCACAGAATAGAACAACGTTGGGTCAGCTTCTAATAATAAAAGCTTTATTAAGGATGCAATTCCCTTCTTCTATATTTAATA
>CAJQZN010027339.1:0-15073 GCA_907164685.1 Colias eurytheme
CGCGATGGCGGCAGCGGGGCAGCACAAGCACAAGCGCAGGCACAAGCCCAGGCCGCTCTGTTCGGCTTCGGGTCGCGCTACCCGCCGCCTACCACGCTGGGGGTCGCTGCTAACCAGGCGGCTTCGTTGGGGCTGCATCCCGCTGCAAGTGAGAATTTTTATATACGTAATATGGTTTTAATGGGATTTGATTGCTTGAATGTGGTGTTCTAAAGAATAACGTTAATTTGTTTGGCACTTGGCTAGCAGGTAACTTGGCAGAGTCGTAAGTGTTGCCAAGGCTGCAAGTGAGTATTGTTCATAATTTATATTTGCAGGGGATTTCCGGGATAAGAAATGCTATGTCTTATTCTGGGTCTTCAGCTACCTAAATACCAAATATCATTGTAATCGGTTCAGTAGTTTGCGTGATAGAGCAACAAACATCCATCCATCCTCGCGTTTATAATTTTTTAACATTAGTAGGATTACATTATTTTATTATTTTCAGGTGCAGCCTGGTGGTCCATGGCATCACATCTCGCGGCACAAGATTACTTAGCACGGTTACAAGCGTCTGGGCTCAACTTCCCCCCACTTGGCGACCCGTATGCAACACTATCCGCGCTATCTGGGGGAGCTAAGCCCAAACAGCACAAACAGGCGGGACGGAATGAGAGGTGAGCTTCTAGAACGTTCTAGAACATTCTAGAATGTTTGGTACTGGAAAGTACTACAATACAAAATGTTAATATGCTTAATTTCCCCCCACTTGACGATCCGTATGCAACACTATAATACGACACAGCATAAACGTATGGGACGGAATGAGAGATGAGCTTCTAGAACTTTCACAATATTTTTATTTGGCGTAAAATCGTAACACGTGAAGCTTAACATGTACGGCAACGTCGCGCTCAACGTTGTCAGTACGCGACGTTGCCAGTTGGCGCGCAAATTGACAATCCTCAAATGAGAACTTTTCAAATGTTTATCAACAAGTTGTTAAACAAATGCTAGATTATTTAATGTTATTGAAATATAGTTTAAATATTAATAGGTTAACTAAATTAATAGGTAAACTTATTTTACTAATGAACTATAATAGCAATTTCCATATGGACATAGTCACGGTCATTTAACTAATTTGGAACTGGAATGTAGTTACATTTCACAAATTCCTATAACATATACCCAAAAATTATATTAGTCATTGTTTTTCAATTAGACATTTTATGTAATTATATGATACAATTCTTATTTATTTTCTTCATGCAGTATAAAATGAATAAAAACGTTCAGCATACACTAAGTACATATAATAATGCTTGCAATGTTTCAGGTCAGGCAGATCGAGTACATCATCAAGTGTGTCGAATAAAGACAAAAGTCCATCAACTAGTACCAATTCACAGCATAATATGAGTGATTGGGGTATGTAATAATTTTTAAAGCTACTTCTAGAAATTAAAATGTTTAATTGTCATTTTTATTACTTAATGCAGAATCAAATATGAGTAAATACTGAGATTATTGTTAACAAATATTTACTTAAAAATCAATTCCTTATTAAAGTAAGTACATATACATAACACCTAGATTTTCTAATAACTAGCTGTTTAAACCATATTACACAATAAAGATGTCTCTGTTGTGTAAAAATCATTTTTTTAGATTAGCTACTCTGTCTTTAATGTCCCCTAGTGGGGTAAGGGGCAGATGCATTATATGTACATCTGTTTCACTGATCGATTTTCTTTAGGGACAAGTAGGTGATCAGCCTTCTGTGTCCTACCAGACCGAGACATTTTTTCTTCGTCTCCACCGGGCGATTCCCGGTGGAGACGAAGAAAAAACCCTCGGCGTTACGCTCACGCGTCAACCACTGTACCGAGGAGGCGGTCATATATTATAGTATTAAAGGAATTGTTTAATACTATTTTCTAATCTAATAATTAACATTACAGCATCAACATACGGCTTCCCAAAAACGTCATCACCATCCACAATGGCATCTCAATCGCTATCAAGCCTCGCTTCACTCAACAATTTAGCGCAGCAGCCCTTGCAGAGTAAGCCGGTTAGCAAGCCTCAAGCACCGCCTAGCAGTGAGTTATTTATTTTTATATGTTATAAAAATATTTTTTTCTGTAAAATAAAGTTACTTTAAGTAAGGGGACATTAATATTACACTAATTAAATTAGTGTAATATTAATGTCCCCTTTTGCTTTCCGATAAACTGATAGCCTAATACTATAAATAAAATATGTACTATAAATATTTCAGGGCATTTTTTGCACATGTCATGATTGGATCCCATACTAAGCTTTCATTTCTGTTATAGAAATCAAATGGCTGTTAGACATACATATATAAATTTAAATTAATACTTATATAGATAATTAACACCCAACCAAAGAGCAAACATTGATGTTGATCACACAAATTAATTGTCCTGGGTGGAAATTAAACCCACGCCCACTGGCTTGCAAGGGTCACTACCAACCAAGCTAACTGGTCAATTATAAAAATATTACCTGTTTGTGGTTTTTTTCTCACACATAAGCAAAATTTTTATTTAAATTAAATCTATTTTGGGGATATATCAATTCAAAAATTTACTTATAGTTTAATTATTCATCATACACTAAGAAGGGATATTTCGCATGTTGTGTACCTATGTAATTTTTACTACTATTAAAACAGATGTACACATTCAATTCTCATAATTTATTTATAAATATATTTTAAGTAATTACAGATATATAACCTACGGCGTGCTTTAGGAGAGGCCTACGTCCAGCAGTGGACATCGAAAGGCTGATGATTGATGATTGATTGATTGAACCTACAACTTACCTCATCTATTTCTCTTACAAGTACAAACAGAACTAACCATTATATTTTTCACAGGAAAATCGTCATCAATGAAAGACAAGGAGCGTGACTTGTCAGTACTACGCAGCGAGTTGATGTTGGCTCAAGCGGCTGCTCAGGGAGCTTATCACGCGGCAGTAGCGGCTGCTGCTAAGGGGAAGGTACTAAATAAATAAATTAATAAAGCTTATCTATATATGTACATATATAAAATTCAAAGGTGACTGATATAGTGATCTATCAACGCACAGCCCAAACCACTGGACGTATCCGGTATCGGGCTGAAATTTGGCATGCAGGTAGATGTTAGGACGTAGGCATCCGCTAAGAAAGGATTTCCCGAAATTCTTTCGGGAACGGGGAAAAACGGGGATGCACGTACAAAGTCGTGGGCGGAAGCTAGTATAATATATAAGCTCGCGTTAAGAAGTATTATTATGAATTAGGTATCTTTTTTTTATTTTATATCCTTCAGGGTAGGATTGATCAAAATCGGATGCCTACGTCATAAAATCTATATCATAAAATTTCAGCCCCTATTTTATCCCCTTAGGAATGTAATTTAGTAGCTTTATGCATGCAAAGTCTCAGCCCGATTGGTTGAAAATTGACAGTTTCATACAAACTTCCATCCCCTATTTTATCCCCTTGGAGGTAATATTGATCAAAATCCTTCAGTCCAATCCAAAATGTCATATATATTTAGACTAGCGGTCCCCTCCCCCCCGCTTCGCCCGTGGAACATGTTAAGGTTTTCTCTCCATAAGAACCATCCTCGTACTTCAAGGAATATTATAAAAAAAGAATTAACGATTATTCATTGCTACTCCACTCCTATTGGTCGATGTTATATAGCCTGTATATGTTATCGTTCTCACAAAAACCCTGATCATATACATATCTATGAAATTTGGAACAGTTAGTTTATCATCTGAATAAGCATTTACCTACTTCATTTTCTTACGCAAAAACACAGGCACTAACTAGTTTTATTTCGTCCTGGAGAACCACTATATCTATTAAAATTTCGCATTAAATCCGTTGCATAGTTTTTTTGGTTTTTTGTTTTCCCAATAATAATTTTTGGTTTTTACAACATTTTTATTTTGTTTCAGAACATGCCGCTATATCCATTTGGAATGCCGGGCTCTGATAAGGATCGTCGTGGACTCGACTCGCTTGCTGGATTACCGCATAACTTGCTTAGGTATTACTTTATAGTAGGGATGTAACGATACATGATTTTGCCGATACGATACCGATACCGATATTTGTAATAAAATATCGGCGATACCGATACCGATACCGATATCGATGGCTTGGTAGAAAAATAAATAGTGAATTATGCATAAAAGTTACCAACATTTAACAGAGACTCAACTGTAAATCGTATTCTTTTATATAACAATGCCAAATCAAAAAACAAGAAAACCATTTATTTTAGTATTATTATTTTGCAGTCAGTTAAACTTTAAGTTATACACATACAATCAGTTCCTAATAAAAGTTTACTATTGGTAGAGTTTTTTCAAAAAACAAAGTGCGCACGCGCGGGCGGCCTCCCGCATCGTTCATTGGGCGCGGTTTTTTGAATTGTTTGATATCGGTATCGGTTGTTTTATAATCGGCGATACCGATATATCGGTATCGGTATCGGTATCGTTACATCCCTACTTTATAGTATTTTAAATTTAAATTAATTGAAACAATAAAAAATATAATGTGATTTGAAATTTATCAAGATAAAGTTATAAACAAGTTGTTGTGAATAAGTCTGCATTCTTTTAATATTATATTATTGTAACGTTTTGAATTCTCTAAAAAAATATTTAATGTTATTTCTTCTTTAGTGCTGCTTTGGAAGGAGGGTATGATAAACAATTATTTTTTGCTTTTTGTATTATTTTCTAAAAAAGATAAATTCCTGTAGTAGATATTATTAAATATTGTCCTTGATAAACACAATTTACTGCATAATCCAATGCCTATATTTATACTGGCCGATTAAGGTAAGCTGGCATCTTCACAGTACTCACACATATGCAATTTTACTATACAGTATGTTCAAAAATAAATGCGTAACTCTAGTTTAATTATTGTAGACTTGAATTGTAAAATGAGTGCGTTGTAGATAAATATAATTATGAAAGCTCTCATAATTTATATGTATAATTACAATTTAAAAGTAACTCAATTGATGAACTTAATTATTTATTCTCATAGTCAATTGTAATATAGTATTGATAATCATTCAATTATCAAATAATAATTAAATTTCATGTCATATTCAAAATAACGATATATACAATACAAATAACACGTGCGCTCACTCACAAGAAACAATACAAGCGAAACCCTAGCACGTAAGAGATAAGGCTACATTACAATAAAAGCTGTATTGTTCAGCTATGAATGAAAATTTTAACTTACGGCGTTTACATTTTGTTTACAAAACTTATTAAAATGATTACATAATTAATTAACCTAGGTAAAGTAAAAAAATATTCTTATCCGCGTGCCGCGAAGTTCTCGTCGAATATAGTTAGTAGTATTGTACCTAACGTCTTGGTTTAAATTAAATCACCCTGTATTTATAAACAATTGCAACATAAAAACAATAATTGTCCCCTTCACCCTCATAAGCTAGTCTGCGCGCGAGAGAGACAGACAGACTTTTCATGATGCGTATGCACTATGACGTCACGCCGCGCGCGTCTTCACAGACACTACACATGTGCAATGTTTAAAATGTGTTGACGTTCCAGCTCTTCTTAATCGGCCAATACTCATGCTTATGTCATTTTACTGAATATTTTTAATATCGGCTTCCAAGTTAACGTTAAAAGTATACTTTATACAAAAATGTATATAAATTAACTAAATAAATATAATATTAACCAATTATTTTTGTTTACAGTGACCCAGCATCAGTGTTAGGCGGAGTACGACTGCCCCCTGATACTGAAATTATTAAATATACCTCCTCGTTAACTGGCCCTAAGGTATTATATGAGTTTTTATAAAAATCTACTAGAAAAAAGTAGATAAAATGTCGGAATTTATGTGATTATAATATTCCAAACAGTAAAAGTCACATAATCAAATTCCTACAATAATTTTTGAACCCCTTTAACGCGATTATTTATATAGAACATAACGTATTTATTAAAAAAGAGTGTGTGTGCCGAGCACACGTGTTAAAGTGAAACTTCTTTGGCAAGATTCAAAGATACCAAAATCGTCGCCTTGACGTGATGGTATTGCCATAACCAAGAAGCTTATATCTAAACTAGCTTCCGCCCACGACTTTGTACGTGCATCCCCGTTTTTCCCCGTTCCCGCAAGAGTTTCGGGAAATCCTTTCTTAGCGGATGCCTACGTCCTAACATCTACCTGCATGCCAAATTTCAGCCCGATACGTCCAGTGGTTTGGGCTGTGCGTTGATAGATCACTATATCAGTCACCTTTGAGTTTTATATATAAAGAAAAGATTAGATATAAGCTTCTTGGTTATTATATTAAATTAGATAATCTAATACACTGGAGATTTCAGTATGAACATTAACTTGTAACAAGAAAATATGACCTTGAATGACGCCTGTATGTTTTTTTTATCCCTATCACACCTAGGTAGTTAGTTAGGATACATAAGGCGACCTTGAAATTTGACTTTCAACGCGCCTAAAGAAGTTTAACTTAAAAATAGTATCATATTATATACATACTAGCGGTCCGCCCCGGCTTCGCCCGTGGTACATATGAAAAATAGATGTTGGCCGATTCTCAGACTTACCCGATATGCACAGAAAATTTCATGAGAATCGGTCCACCCGTTTCGGAGGAGTATGCAGACTAACATTGTGACACGAGAATTTTATATATAAGACTAGATTTCCGCCCGCGGCTTCGCCCGCGTTTTCAAAGGAAAACCCGCATAGTTCCCGTTCCCGTGGGATTTCCGGGATAAAACCTATCCTATGTGTTAATCCAAGTTACCCTCTATATGTGTGCTAAATTTCATTGTAATCGGTTCAGTAGTTTTTACGTGAAAGAGTAACAAACATCCATACATCCATACATCCATACATCCTTACAAACTTTCGCCTTTATAATAGTATTAAGATTAAGATAAGCATGTTAATAATTTAAAACTAATAATTAAATATTATGTTTATTAGGTCCCAGCGGGGTCAACGAACCGCGGTCGTAAGAAGACAATATCTCTGGACCCACCGCATGTATCTTTGCATCCTTCAAGTGATCGAAGCACGCCTTTACCCAACAAGCGACAAAAAGTGGTATGGTTTTACAGTATTGTCTAATTGTGCGGTTCTTATAAAAATTGTTATTTTTGTCTTTTAAAAAGTTAGAGACTTGGTAACGGATTTTAAATACGAATTATTCATTATACAGCCTCTTCGTCGATAAGCAATAATTAATAATACTTATCGTGACGTTTACGTAAAAATCTTGTTTAATTCTGTTAAAAAAAAATGCTACAGAAAAATCAAAGATAAGTACAAAAACAAAATTGTTTTTATTTAATTACAGGATGAGTATGGCAACTCCCGATCATCGGTAGAAGTAATCAGGTTGCCAAATAAGCCGGATCGAAGTAACTCCCTCTCTGCTACACCTCCACCCAATTTATCTGATTATGCAGGTATTTATTTAATATTTGTTATTAAAAAAAACTAACATTTAATATATTTGTTACTAGCTTTCCGCCCGCGGTTTCGCCCGCTTTGTCTAAAACATAATAAATTATATACTAAAACCTTCCTCTTGAATCACTCTATCTATTAAAAAACCGCATCAAAATCCGTTGCGTAGTTTTAAAGATTTAAGCATACATAGGGACATAGGGACAGAGAACTTATACTATGTAGTGATGAAAGAGATAATACAAAGGTCAATGTTTGTATGTATAGATGTATGTTTTATTAAATTAAAATAATTACATATGGCCTGTAATGAATACTGTATTTTAGTTTGGTATTTAGGAAACACAACCGTGAGCTAAAGCTGAACTTATATAAAGTTGAGCAAATAACAGTTTAACACAAAAAATATGATCCTATTTCAAAGTGATTGTTCAATTAACTAATGTTATTTGTGTTCCCTTTTGTTTTCCTCTAAATTTATTAACATACTAGCGGTCCGCCCCGGCTTCGCCCGTGGTACATATTTCGCAAAAAAGGTAGCCTATGTTCTTTCTCAGGGTCTAAAGATTATCTGTGCCCAATTTCATCAAAATCGGTCCAGTAGTTTATGCGTGAAAACCATACATACATACAAACCTTTCCTCTTTATAATATTAATTAATTAGTATAGACATATACAAAACATAGTAACACCGATAATTAATATAACATTATTTTTTTAATTAGGAATATCTCGAGAATTACTACAAACGATAGCAAGTCAAAGCGGAGTTAGTTTGGCGGCGCTTGAGAGACAACTAGCGGGAGCTAATCCTGCAGGTAAATGCTTTTAAATATTGCCTATTTATTTTGATTAATATTCTCTGAATTTGTATTATGTACTTATTTTATTTATAACCTTATGTTATCAATTTTTTCGCATTTAATTAATATTTGTAAATTGTATTAATATTAATGCAAAATATCTTATAATATATTATAAGAAATAACACGCGAGGCCGGGTTAAATATTAGTTTGAATGTAATAAGAATGTACTGCGATTCTACACAGCTACAAATACAGCTAAAATCGCAGCAAGTCAACGAATATTAGCAAAGTGAGGGTAGTTGGGTCGAACGTCGTAAAACAACGTCCGAGCCCGTCGTTTTATTAGATTTCTATTGTAAACTAGCAGTCCGCCCCGGCTTCGCCCGTGGTACATAATATTTACGTTTTCTCTACATAAGAACCATCCTCGTACTTCAAGGAATATAATAAAAAAAGAATTATCGAAATCGGTTCAGACGTTCTCGAGTTATGCGCTTACCAACACATTTTGCGATTCATTTTTATATATAAGATAAGATTGATAGCATGTTATTGATGAAATATTCCACAAAAAAATCCTCAAATTTTAAATTCCTCATTTTTTATAAAAAAACAAAGTATTACAGTATACAATAAACTATTAACCTAATTTACTATGTGATTACTCAACCATAACTTTCTTTTCTAGCAGACTCTGGCCTAAACTTAAGCACGAAATCGAACACAAGTTCAGAAGAAACAGCCATGGACCTCGGTGGTACTAAATCTGCGGAGGACGATGCTCCTCTTAATTTGTCTTTGAAACCTACGCCATGTAAGTTATTTATAATTATCTATACTTACTAATAATATTATAAAGCTGAAGAGTTTGTTTGTTTGTTTGATCGCGCTAATCTCAGGAACTACTGGTCCGAATTGAAAAATTCTTTCGGTGTTAGATAGCTCATTTATCGAGGAAGGCTAAGATCATCGAAGGCTATATATCATCACGCTAAGACCAACAGAAGCGGAGCAATGTGGGTGAATGCCGCGAGGCACAGCTAGTATTAAATATTGAGAAAAAAGGTTTACTACAAATTTTATTTTTGTTTTCCAAATAAATATATAAAAAAAATTATTTTCGCCAGCTCAATGTATCTATTATTTATGAAAAGATACAAATACTATACTTAACAATTTCAACACTTTAAAAATTAATAATAAAATATTATGGATACTTATTTTGCTGTATTATCACTACATAGTATAAAACAAAGTCGCTTTCTCTGTCCCTATGTCCCTATTTCCCTATGTCCCTTTGTACGCTTAAATCTTTGAAACTACGCAACGGATTTTGATGCGGTTTTTTTTAATAGATAGAGTGATTCAAGAGAAAGGTTTATATGTATAATAACATCCATTAAATAGTGGAGAAGTATATTTTTGAGGTTTCTAATGTGATGTCGTAAATAATTACATTTTTTCCGCTTACATTGCAAACGCAGGCTGAACCCTACGAGTTTTATCACAATAATGTACTAAGTATTGTACACTTTGAAAAGGTCTACCAAAAAGTCCGTGATGGTATATGTCTATCTCTTATTGATAACCCACAATAAGCTAGACGCTAGTCTATCTATATAATACAAGTATTATAATATTCTTATTACATTGCATTGTGCATACTTACATTTTTCAAGCTATATTTAACTTTTTGTTGTATTTTGATGATTCAAGTGCTTCTAAACGAAGTCTAGTTGAATAAATAAATGATTGTTTGTTTGAACAAGGTTTGAACAAGGTTTGAACATATTATATTGTTATAATATTAATATTTATTTTCAGCGAATTCTCAAGCATCAGACGCGTTGTCAAGACTGACGTCCCTCAGTAGTTCCCTCAGTGCGTCCAATGATAGAATATGTATGTATTTTAAGGATTATAAATATTAAAAAAGTCTAAAACTTTAAATTTAAAAATATTTAGTTATAATTATAATTGAAAATATGGATAGATTTACATTATAAGGGTGTTGTATTTGCCGCAGTTTAACTAATAATTAATAAAACGGACTAGGCTATTTATTTAACGACTGATTCAGTCAGTTGGCTGCAAGTTACGTGCTTACTGTTTATTGTACTGACATACAAAAAAAATGAATTACAATTTAAAAAATTTAGAATGGAAAAAGTTTAATATTTTTTTTCATCTAAAACTAATAACTTGTTGGTATTGCATGTTAAAAATCACTTCATTTAGGGCTGATTTTTCAATCCTTGGTTAAAACTTATTCATCGAATAATGTATAAAACTACCATTTTAAAAACGTATTCTAATTGCCCGTATTTGACAGTTTACGTGACATTTTAATATTATCGTGTAATACTTTATTGGACGGATAAGTTTTATCCAAGCATTGAAAAATCGGCCCTAAAAATGTTTTTGCATAAAACTCCCTAAAATCTAAGTAATACCTACTATGTTTAATTTCTCATATATCTAAAATAATATAATTATTGCAGCTCGTCGCAAACCGGGGGCGAAGCCCCGTCGTGTAGCGCCTGAACCGAATTCGCAGCCCGAGTGCCCCAGACCACGGTCTAGCGGCAGTGAGGATAGTGAATGTGAGTTAAAATATATTTTAAATTAATTAAAATATAATTACTATTGGAATTTGTGAATTTGAACGAACTGCCTAACTTTTCGTATGTGGATTTTTCCATTGAGTGATATCAGAATATAAACGATAATAAATGCGATTATTATTAAATCGACGAACATATTTCATGAACAGCACTATTCTTAATGATATAACAAATATTAAATTCAAAATTCAAAATTTTGGTGTGAAAATCCTATCACCGTTTTTATTGAAGTGAAACTTCTCTATCGGGGTTGGAAAAAATTTAGTGTAACATTTTTTCGTTACGCGTGACATTTTTCCGTTACGCGCCATATTTTTTTTATCCCTGCCACGCGTGATTCGACGTATTTCTGTCAAGTTGCATATAGTAAATTATATTTTAAGAATAAGGTCATAAAGAAGTTTCACTTCTTATGCGTGTACACTAGTACACGTACACATTTTCTTTTTTTATTAATATAGTCCTCCACAAAATGGTGGGTGAACTGGTAGTCTTACTTTAATATTACTAGATCACTGATAAAATACTATTATTTATAGCAACGAATATATAATAATTTCAGCCGTCCCCCCCTGGCCCACCCGGGAAGGTAGACCACGTAACTTGGGCAGAGGAGTCAGCAAGCCTAAGAAAAACACTGTAGCCTCATTATTAGCGCAGAGCAGGGCTCTAGGGCTTCGCCCCGCGTTGGCGCATCAGTTGCTGGGGGAAACTGATTTGGTATGTATTTTTAGAAAGAAAGAAAGAAAGCATTTATTATAACACACTCACACAACAATATTCTTCAAAATGTCACAATAAATGTACCACATATAGTTATTATACATATTATGTAAGTTGTTTGTTGTGTTGTAACCATGTTTAATTGCAAATAAATGATTTGAATAACATTAAACAGGGTATGAAAAACATATATTTACACATTTTAGATAAATACTTGTCGAGTTACTTCATAAAGTTTGTTTTTAACTTTATAAAACTTTCACTATTATATGGGTTAATTTTGCGATGGTCATAGTTTACTATAAGTAAAGAAACATAATGTTAGTATTTTTAGCATTGATCTTTTACGTTACTCATTTATTATGCAGATGAATTATTTTCAATCTATAAATTACAATTATATTTTATAATCATTGTTCAATTTAAACATAATTTATAATACAACAACTACTGTTTATTTTATCGACATTGTCCGATAAACGGAAGAAGAAAAATTAATTAATCGTCCCTATATCAGATGAATAAAATATAATCATCGATTATCGGACAACAAGCAACCAGCCATAGTTTTCCAATTGACTTCTTTTTAATAATGCACTACTGCAATAAAAATAACTTAAATTTCAAACTTGTTGCTAAAATTGTTAAATAAGCGAAATCTTTATAGATCCTACTGCGTGTTTTCTTTTTTCACCAGCATGAATAAGTTTGAAGTTTTCTCTACACATAAAATTAACATTTTTATTACATTTATAGGAAAAACTCCGAGTGCTCGTCGGTGAGGGTGGTAGCACTGACTCAGAGTGCCAACAGTCAGACAGCAACCCGTCTGATTCCGACGCGAGTGATGGTGGCAGGAAGTTGGACGCTTTGCTGCGATTGCCTTTAGCTTTAGGTAGGATTTTATTCCATTTTTTGTATGAAAATGTGTATTTTTTATGGTATTATGTAGGTAGGGGCTTTTACTGCCTATTTTGGGTGGTTTTTGCGTTATTTCAGTATTATAAATGGGTATTTATGGTATTATTAGATAGGTTTTTAAATAGTGAGGTTAGGGTAGTAGCACTGACTCGTAGTGCCAACAGCTATAAAAAAAACTTATCTGCTAGATATATTTTTATTTTCCTAGAATCATACAACTTTTTAACCTACTTTTTAGGTAAAGTGTGTTAACAAATTATGTATTATAACCTTTTTTTTGTAAAATTGTATTGTAATAAATAAATTAATTAATTAATTATTCTCAGGTTGGAAACGATTAACAGTAATAAAGGGTCTATCTCGGAACTGTAACATCAAAGGCGACGTGAGCTACACACCGCCAGAACCGCATTCGAATGTGCAAATCAAATCTGCACAGGAGTTGCAGAATGTGAGTATTTTATTTATGTAGTAATTTTTTTATTTATTTATTAAAATTTAATTCCGGTGACAGACTATGAATTGTACAGATCCATAGAAATAATACCTTACAGACTAACAAACATATAATAATTTATATTTATATGAAAATTATTGAATTTGAACGATAAAAGTAGATATACAAAGAGTAATTTCTTATGTATTAATTAATGGAGTAATGAAAATTATTGAATATAAAGGATGTAGGTAGTTATATAAATTTTAAAGATTTGTGTAAGTGGTTTTATTTTTAGGGTACATTCAGACAATCTATTTGATTTTTAATAGTCATGAAAAACCTGTTACTTTAGAACTTTCGATGGTTTTTAACTTCAAAAAAAAAAAGGACGTGCAGCAGCAGACAACAAAAGGCTGATGATTGACTGATTGATTTAATATAAATTTATTTTTCCAGTTCCTGGATTCGAACCCGTACCCCGCGCTATCACCGGACAACTTCACGTTCAGCGCCCGCACGCTACTGGGCGAGTACTCGCAGGGGGACGGGGAGCAAGTGTTCGGGGAAAATGATATAGCCAAGAGGTTTGTGGCTTTTTAATAATAAAACTGATAGATTAATTAATTAATTTATTTTATTGAAGTGAAAACTTCTTTAGCGGCGTTGAGCACTTTTTCTGTAATGGGTATAAAATGTTAAACTCGCGTCAGGACACGTGACCTGATCGAAAAAGCGTTAAGAAGGATACCATTCCAAAATATCAAACATGCTCAACGTTAATAATCAAGTTTTCACTTCTGCCGGCACTCCCCCAGTGCAACCCGGCTTTTTTTTTATTACATTTATTTTTGACTGACCGGCTTGGTTGGTAGTGCCTGCCTTCCAAGCCAGAGGTCGTGGGTTCGATTCCCACCCGGGGCAATTATTTGTGTGATGAACATAGATGTTTGCTCTGTGTCTGGGTGTTAATTTTCTATATAAGTATTTATTTAAAAATTATATATGTATGTTTATCAGCCATCTGGTTTCCATAACACAAGCAAAAGCTTAGTATGGGATCAGATTGTGCCGTGTGTGAAAATTGTCCTGAAATATTTATTTATTTCAAGTGACAGACAATAAATTGTACAGACCCATTGAATAAATACCTTACAGACTACATACATATAATAATAAAACACTGGTCATATAAAACAAAACCCTCCCTATATTAGCCGTAGAGAAAAGCCCTATTAACACATATGTAGGGATCTATGTTAATAGGGAAGAAATCACGCGTGGTAGGGATAAGAAAAAGATGGCGCGTAACGGAAAAATGTCACGCGTAACGAAAAAATGTTACACTTAATTTTTTTCCGACCCCGATAAAGAAGTATCACTTCAATAATATCACATTCCAGGCTAGAAGAAGCCCGAGCATTAGCAGCATTAGCAGGTCCCCGTTCAACTCCGCCGCCATTGGAGCGACGGATCGAATTAGCAAGAAGACAACAGGCTGCTAGAGATGCGAGGAGAGATGCCTCTCATAGGAGTAGAGATCAGGTGAGATAAACTCAAACTCAAACTCAAACATTCATTTATTCAATTAGACTTGTTCGATAAGCACTTTTGAAACGTCAATACATATTTTTAACATTTACCACCGATTCGGAAAGCAGTATCTATGGAGAAGAACCGGCAAGAAACTCCATAGTTGCTCTTTTAAATCATATCAGTATTACAATATCTCATTTATCTATACTAATACTAGCTTACCGCCCGCGGCTTCGCCCGCTTTGTCTAAAACCTAATAAATTATATACTAAAACCTTCCTCTTGAATCACTCTATCTATTAAAAAAACACATCAAAATCCGTTGCGTAGTTTTAAAGATTTAAGCATACAAAGGGACGTAGGGAAATAGGGGCAGAGAAAGCGACTTTGTTTTAATACTATGTAGTGATATTATAAAGCTGAAGGGTTTGTTTGTTTGAACGCGGTAATCTCAGGAACTAGGATTAGCGCGTTCAAATTGTTTTAATTTTATAAAAATATAG
>CAJQZN010027339.1:16827-28644 GCA_907164685.1 Colias eurytheme
ACAGTTATTCCTATATAAATAACTACAGATAATTTATGAAACATGTTAGACAGTTTATTACCTGTAATAACTGGCAATTTACACCTTAAACATCAATTGCAACAATCAATTCCTACAACCACTCAAAGTATGTTACATAATTTTATGTACTACTAATATTACTATTACATTTTTTTGTCACATTGCATTATACAACAATCTATTGAACTGAGAAAATCGAAACGTATGCCGAATATCCTTATCCAATACCTAAAGTTTCGTAAATCAAAATTTATTAAATTAATGCCATAAAAAATCATTTATCTCTCTTCCAAAAATATGTTAAAAACCCTTGTAATTAAACATAAAATTATCTCCAGGAAAGAGAAAGAAGACGGCAGCACACCACGTTCATCAGACAGTTGGACTCCAGGAGGAGATGGGAGGAGAGAGAAAGGAGAAAACACCAGAACCTTCTGGATAGATTGCTGGTGAAAGAGAAAAAGCTGCAGCAGAGGAGAAAGGAGATGGAGTTACTGGCTGAATTAAGGTTTGTATATAATATGTAAAATATTTATGTCCATACTGTGGTAATTGAATACTATTGAAATATAGTCCTATTTGTTTTTGTCCGCCGTTTCGGGTGAAACCGCATGGCGCAACTTGTTGAGTATTATTTTTAATAAAGTTTACTATATTTATTGTACAAGAATATGTTTAGTTTATTAGACGCCCTTATAATTTGGTACTCCCAATCTTTCCAAAATTGAATTAGTTGGTCGATAGCAAGAAAGTGAATAGAACAAAAGTAATAGAAGTAATACTAAACTTGGATAAAAATACTAGCTATCCGCGCGCGACTTCGCCCGCTTTGTAGAAAACTAAACCAATTATTGACTAAATGAAACCATCAAAATATCTGTCTATTAAAAATACTATTTGTTGCGTAATTTTAAAGATCTAAGCATGCAGACACACAAACGGCAGACAGCGACTTTGAGTTATACTATGTAATGGTAAATAAATTATATATTTAATTCTAAATTTATTTCCACAGAAGGCCGCAAGAAGACTCCTCGCTATCGGATCACAAGCCATTACCGAAATTGGATCGAATCCCCGGACTAAGATTAGCAGGACAAGCCTTCGCTGATCTGTTGCAAACTTATGAGTTCTTGAATAACTTTGGACAGGCGTTGGGCTTTGGTAAGTAATGTTTTATATATAGATTTTTTGGGCGATGTGTTGTAAAGATGGAAAATTGGTAAGATATTATTAAATAAGTTTCTTCTTGGGTTTACAGTAAGTTTTTGTGGAAAAAAGGAGATAAATAACCATAGTAGAATAAAATGATTGACTTACTCCGAAAATACGAAATAAATTGGATTCTTAATATTAGTCAGAAAGCCAGAAATCTTAAATAGGGTAGTTGATGCAATATTGAGATTTATTACATAATACACTGAAAACAAAATAAAATGTCACAATGCATTTTTTTTAGATTTAATCGATATAAAACTACACACTATGATTATCTTAGTTCTTCTCAATTCATAAATTCAAGAGATTCATATCACGCAACTAAAAATATTTTTTTTTCAGACATGGAATCCCTGCCAACCCTGGACACGTTGCAACAAGGGTTAATACCAGATTATAATCATGATGCGGAAGATGAACTGGTTTCTGTACTTACCAGGCTGCTTGTACTTGCTATTGGTTTGTATTTTTTATTTATTTAGCCTAGTATATAATATGTAGAATATAGTATATGTTGAAAACGATTTTTCGAAAAATAAAGAAATGTTCTCGAATATTTTTTTGGCTTGATATTGTCAACGATTTTTCGAAAAATATGCCAATGCTCTTGGATATTTTAAAAATGATTTTTTTAAAGCAAATATTGGTGTTGTAATAATACATTTATAGTAAGAAGAACAATTTTATAAAACACATGCTTAATTCGACTCACATTATTTCGTCACTTAAGCACTGACTATACGCTCATATTTGTGTTTATATTCACGACTAGCTTCCGCCCGCGACTCCGTCCGCGCGGATGTCGGTCTTCGTGTGGATGGTTTATTTCTCAATTTTGAGTAACTCTGACAATGACATCTTATAAAAATCTATTGGACCCAAATACGGCTAGGCCTATAATAATACGGAACGTGTGTTCGCGGTTCTACAGAACAACGTCTATGGATAAAACTGAAAAATTAAGATTAATTTTTTTCTACGTATTTTTCCAGGATAAAAAGTATCCTATTTTACGCCCAGGATAATAAGGTATAATTATACCAAGTTTCATCGAAATCGAACCGGTAGTTTTCACGTGATGTCTTCACATACAGACAGACAGACAGACAAAAATTTTTTTAATCACATATTTGGGTTTGGTATCGATCCAGTAACACCCCCTGCCATTTATTTTTTCAATATTTTCAATGTACAGAATTGACCCTTCTACAGATTTATTATATGTATAGAATAGATGTTCTATACAATGAATTAATTAAACACTAATATTATAGTTATAGACATTTTAATACAACATTTGACAGTTCAACACAATGCAACAACGTAACCTTGGCCTATCGACGGCATAAAATTGTATATTACATATTTCGTTTTGTTAGAACTGCACATTTGCTTAACTTTTTTCAATGACGCTTACATATTTTTTATAGTAATAATTACCGAGTAACGTGTTTGAAATTTGAGAAGATCTTTTTTACCAAAAAATTTTTTTGAAGTTATACTTCTTTTAGCGCGATGGAGAAAAATTATGAGAGTGAATTTTTACGATGCGCGCGCACACCGACACCTAAATTTAACAGCATGAAGTTAGTTCTAGGTGGTATGAAAATTGATAACTATGTTCAAGTTGTATATTCTAGTATTTTAGCCAAAGAAGTATAACTTCTAACGCGTGTACATAAGTACACACACTCTTTTTTTATTATTTTTTAACCATTTTTTTGTCTATTCCAGAGGACCCCGGTATCCCCCACCCGGGAAGACATACTACGCTTTTGGGGCAAGCGATCCGACTCGGTGACGTCACAGCACACAACGTGTCCGAAGTGCTGCGGATATACTTGTATGCGTGCGCTACGGGGGAAGTCAAGGCGCTCACTGGTATGAATAGTATTTATTTATTTAGGCAAGCTTTGTTAGCAAAAAAATCCCAGTAAAATTAGGTAAAAAGTGCTAAAAATGGGCGAGATTTTGTTGCTATTTAGGAGAAATTCCCAAAAAAGCGTTAAAAAGTGGTAAAATATGCCCAAATCATTCTGGGACCTAACCATATCTAGACATGTCTTTATTTTTTTTATTTAAAAAACATCACATGCCATTACAGGACAATGCCCAATGCGACATAGATTCTTATTGCAAAGTTACAGAAAAACAGACAAACACACTTTTGAGACAGAAAATAGACACATTTCTTCATTGCAAAGTGACAGAAGGATAACCGTTTCGCAGAAAAGCCAATTAAAATGAATGTAAAATTACATAAAAATCGGTCAAGCCATTACCCATGTATAAACCAGCTGTTTTTTTCTTTTACACAAAAACAGCTGAATTAGCAGGCTTTTTGCCCGCGTACGCGTCAGCTCGTTTTAAATGTATACTAGCTTTCCGCCCGCGGCTTCGCCCGCGTTTTCAAAGGAAAACCCGCATTATTCCCGTTCCCGTAGGATTCCGCGTGGGAAATTGCTCGGAAAATCCCCGGAAAATGCGTGAAAATGTCCGGAAAAAGCGTGGAAAATGCTACTTCTAATTTGCGAAGTAATTAAAGCAGAAAACCAAAAAAAAAGAAAAAGAAAGCTAAAATCTTTCATATTAAATGTATATGGGATATTCATATTTCATACTTAATGTATGGGAGGGTTTAAAGATAATTTTTTTGATATTTCTCGATTTATTTTTAAAAATTTATTACGGCCAATTTACTCATTAGGTTAAGTACTTTCGATATCAGTTTAAAGTTTTTTGTTATCTGTAATACTTACGGAAAAATCGCCTGTGCACACTTAACGATTACACCCTGTATAGATTAGTAGGATGTTTTGATATTAATAATATTATGTTATTTGCAGGTTTAACAGTAGAACGGGAACGCGAACGTCGCGTGGCCGACCACCATCAGAGCGAAGCGGAGATGCAACAAACCTGCGTTAGTACTAAAAACTCGGCGTATTACGAACATTTGCATAGCAATGCTACTTATAAATTGTCTGGTAAGTTTTAAAAACTATCTGTCTTACCACAAAAAACTATAGACAGGGTTTATCTTTAAGCGCGGGTTCTCTTCAATCTAGCTTTGTCGTATTTCACATAGACAACTATTGAAGTGACAGATCCCTGGTTTAAAGTTAGACTGTGTTTAAATTGTTTTGTGGCAAGACCAAGAAGCTTATATCTAATACACGGGAGATTTCAGTATGAACATTAAAATTCAAGGTCATATTTTCTTGTTACAAGTTAATGGTCATAGTGCAATCTCCAGTGTATTAGATATATGCTTCTTGGGCAAGACCATATACTTTTGATATTGATAATGTTAAAATAGCCAGTCACTGTCGATTAGCGCTTCTGAATAAACAAATCGAACATTGGTGTCCACAAACAATAATATGAAAAATAAACTCAATAAAATAGCAGTAATATTTGGAGAAAATAAAATAACATAAAAAATGATATCATGAGTGTTGATTTTTTTTTATACTCATTCAGTTTTCAACTACATATTAATGACAATAAATTGTAATTATTGTAACAAAATACATATTATGAATTTCTTTATACCTTTTAATATCCACTCCATTTTTTAAATATTTAAATTCTCGCGTTGTTTTGTACAGAATGAAGTTATACGTACAAATATTTCGGTGATTCATTTTATATAAACAACACCATCTATAAAGCTTTGTAATATAAAAGTAATTAATTATTTTAATAATATATTTCATTTCAGAATTACTCCGCGACAAACCATTCGTATCCCTAAGCCCTACAAGCAAAGCACGCATGCTATCTCGTCTATGTGACGAGCTACTGCAAAGTAAGCTAGTGCTTAGGCAAGTTGAAGCCGCACTTGAGCACTTAAGTGTTGTGAGAAAGGAACGGTACTTGATGGACGTGAAGATACGAAAGTAAGTAAAAAAACATCAAATATGTCGTATATAAGATAGTAAGCTAGTGTTCAGGATAGTAAGTAGGCTAGTGCTTAGGCAAGTTGAAGCCGCACTTGAACATTTAAGTGTTGTGAGAAAGGAACGGTACTTGATGGACGTTGAGATACGGAAGTAAGTAAAAATATATTAAATAGTAAGCTAGTGTTTAGGATAGTTAGTAAGCTAGCTCTTAGGCAAGTAAAAGCCGCACTTGAAGACTCAAGTGTGGTAGGAACTGTATTTGATGGACGTAAAGATAGGAAGTAAGTTATCACACCATAAAGGAATACTCATAATCGCGACACATAATACTCATAATCGCGAATAAAATTGTCCAAAGCAAAAGTCTGCCTATGCATGTATTAGGCAGAGTTTTATAATTATCAGTACATTCGATTTTGAACATTACTGCAATATAATAAGGCGTAATTTTAATAAATGTTTTTAACAAGGATTTTGGGTCTTATTGTTTATAGTATGTCCATTAAATCAACGATATTTATCTATTGGTTTCTTATTAATAATGTAACTATTTAAGAAGACAAAAAAAGAGTTAAGCCTTAAGGCATGAAAAAAAATACTAAAAGCAAGATAAATTTAGGTTCAGTATTTTACAGATATCAGCTTTTTAATATTCAACCTATTAATATATAATATTATTTCAGAGTACGTGTGTTACACCAAAGAAAGTTACGCAGCGAACAAGCGGAGAAACAACAAGCGATGGCGTTGGAACGAATGCAAAGATTGGTAGAAGAAAGCTCTGGGATTGCCAGATCGCCTGTACATGGTTAGTTATATTTAGATTTATAAATATTTTGCACAGTATTCAATCATGGGAAAAAATTAAAAACCCCATGTCAAAAATACCAAAAGACTAGAAGAAGAAATCATCTTGACCCCCCGAGATCAAAGCTCGCTACAAAGTGTGCGAAACGTCGGGATGATAATAATCTTTACTTATGTTTGAACGCGCTAATCTCAGGAACTACTTGCACCGATTTGTAAAATTCTTTCGGTATTAGATAGCCCATTTATCGAGGAAGGCTATAGGCTATATATCATCACGCTAAGAACAACAGGAGCGGAGCAATGCGGGTAAAACCGCAGGGCACAGCTAGGAATGAATAAATCGCGTTTAAAATCCATTAATTTATATATGTTATGTATTTTATCGAACTTTTAATCTTTACACGAGTTTTAAATTTACTTCGATTGTAATATAATAATACTAGCGGTCCACCCCGGCTTCGCCCGTGGTACATATTTACGTTTTCTCTACGTAAAAACCATCCTCGTACTTCAAGGAATATAATAAAAAAAGAATTATCGAAATCGGTTCAGCCGTTCTCGAGTTATGCGCTTACCAACACATTTTGCCATTCATTTTTATATATAAGAGAAGATGTTAAATTTCTGTTACATTTAATAACATTTCGCATAGAGAACAATTCACTCGTTAATGTTATCTACCTATAAATTCTTTATTTTTCTACTCTTCATGGCTCTTTTATATATACTTAAAAAAACATTACAGACACCCCAGAAAAGCCATCTACCCCCAAAAAGGAAACATCCCCTCCACTAGACGACAAAGCCATATCACCTTACAAAGAAGAAGAAAGTGACAAAGAATTATCTCCTCTAAAAGAACTTAAAAAAGAAAACGAACTATCCCCTTTAAAAGAACTAAAGAAGGATCTAAATGAACTATCTCCTTTAAAAGAACTTAAAAAGGATATGATGAATGATTTATCACCGTTGAAGGAATTGAAAAAGGAGATGATGAATAATAATAAGGAGGAGATTCCGGAGGGCAAGGATAGTGTTATGGGTGATGATGTGTTAAGTGATTTGGAAAGTGAAGGCACTCAGCCTGAGGAGGTAAGGGAATTTTTATTTATATATAGAAATAAATAAACAATATATATTTTTTTTTAATTTTGTCAAATAGAAAGGCAAAGCAAAAATTACTGTATCTAAAGTAATCATATAAAGAAGTCAGTTAAAAAGAAAGTTAGTTAACTGGTTTGACTGTTTGTAAATAAAATACTACTGGATAGATATTGAGATTTCTTTCACAAGAAGTAACATTATAACTGAGTTGCTATACATATGCTTGTTGTTTTTATTGTTGCTTTAACTCATGGACGTACTATAAAAAACTACGCTACAAACGCCTTTTGAAAAAATGTCATTGTAAAATATTCATTGAAATAACACCTTATTTCGTTGCAGTTATGGTTCAAAGTCGATCACTTATTAGTAAACTCTGAATAATATACGTGTTATTTATAAATGTAGCTGTTTATTAATCACCAATAGTAAAATGATATCAAAATGAACAAAAAAACTGTTCTTAATTATTTTGGTACAGCTTCCTTTCATATTGATACTTTATTTTTTTAATAAAACGTAAAATTATTTATTTAATTTATCCAGGATGAAGACAAAAACCTATCCTCTGAGGAATTATCCCGAAAACTCGAGAAACTTGTGCGTCAATCGGAACAGCAGCAATTACAGTTGGCGGCCGCGTCGCATTCGTTAAGAGCGTCTTGTTATGGACAGGATAGGTAATTATTAATTTAAGTTGTGAAATTATATTTCAAATTCATGTTCACGTTCATTGTTTATCTGATAGATGTGATTGTTAATGATTGGGGGCCTGGTGACAAGTAACACAAGTATTTTATACTTATCGCGGGCACTAGTGTCTCACAAATGTTAGTGTTAAGATATATAGATTAACAATGTATGTGTTGATTGTGCATTTGTGATGAGAAAATAAATAAATTTTTAATTATTTATCTTTAATCTTTTAATAATTTGAAAAAATTGAAAAAAATATATAAGGCTACGAACCCGCCTAATGATCGAATTTTCTGTAATATTAAAAAAAGCGTGTATGCTGTGTAGTGAGTGTGTAAAGAAGTTTCACTTCTGACACGTGTGATCGGTACACAAGCTCTTTTTTCAATTATCCTAATATCCTTAAATATTAGCTACTGTGTCTGTTGGTTATTAAATTAATTTTTCATATATAAATGTAGAAATAACTCCTATTCCCTAGATATTGGCGTCGCTATTGGTGGCTCGGCAGTTGCGGCGGTGTGTTCGTAGAAGGCATGGAATCGGCTCAACCGGAAATAATGTCCTATCACGAGAGACTAGCGAGGGATAAGTGCAAACCGGAAATGGAGGTTGATACTGGTAAATATTAATTATTAATTAAAATTTTAACAGCTTACAATATGATTTGATATAATTATGTTTAGAATACGCCACTCAATTGATCAATTATTATTATTAAATATTATATAGTATGTCATTAGAAAAAGGCTGAAAAAGAATTGTAAACATAAATTAAAATATTGACTTGTAACTGATCTAATAATAATAATAGTTAAAAAAAACTAGAAAACACGCTTTTTATAGAAAACCGAACTAAAAAATAGAAAATTTTATCAAATTAGTGTATTGTCATCGGTCCTCAATAAATCTACAAAGTTTGAACGAAATCTGGCCGTTTAAAGTGGGTCAAAATCGCGCCCAAAGAAGTCGGTTACAAACATACAGGTGAAGCTAATATAAAGCGTGTAAAAACAGGATATTTAAGTTTATAATTTGAAGCTCAATGTAAATTAAATTCTAAAACAGTAAATTTATTCAATTTTTATTCTTTTGAACAAAAATGCCAATGAAATATTATAAGATGAATTTGTCTAGGAAACAAGAAAATTCAAATTCTGTACGAAGTAATGAAAACAAACAGAAATTAATACAATTTTCTCTTATAATATCATCTTTACCTGTATTATTATACATATATGACGACGCGGTTGGCGCAGTGGTAAAGTAACTGCCTACTGAGCCGACGGTCCCGGGTTCGATCCCCGGTCAGGGCAAATATTTGTGTGATGAACTCAATTATTTGTTCTTGGGTCTGGGTGTTACCTATATATGTACTAGCGGCCCGCCCCGGCTTCGCCCGTGGTACATATGAAAAAAATAGATGTTGGCCGATTCTCAGACTTACCCGATATGCACAGAAAATTTCATGAGAATCGGTCCACCCGTTTCGGAGGAGTATGCAGACTAACATTGTGACACGAGAATTTTATATATGTATAAGATTTATTAAATATTATATTTATCATCGCCTAGTACCCACAACACAAGCCTTAATTGAGCTTACTGTGCGACTAGGTCGATTTGTGTAATAATGTCAAAATATTTATATATTTTATTTATTTATATTCACAGAAGTAGAGAAAGAGAAGATCAAAAAAGAAGATCCACAAGAAACAGAAGTAGACGCAGAAGCCGAAGCTCTAGAACTAAAGAGTATTAAAACAGAACTCAATCTAAGTGATAAGACGCAGATAATCAAGTATGAACCTAACAAGATTGTGTGTAAGGTCGAAGGTGAGGACGTGATGTGTTGTTTTTGATAATTTTGTGGAAAAGATAGGGGGAAATATAAATTAAGTTGAATTACAAGTTTGGAAACGTATATTTCTATTTATTTAAAACCACATAATATTTTTTTTTGTATGAATAAAAATATGCACTAATTTACAAAAGTATTATCTAGTTATGTTGTCTGTGTTGCCTGGAAGAAATTGCTTATAAGTGATAAGGCATCATTGCATTATTATCTCAAGTTTTTTGTGCAATGAATTTGTTTTCATTCTTGATTAATAAATATTCTTAAACAAATCCCCGTGTCCTAATCGTATAGGAGCTAGCAACGTTGACAAGAGAGAATTTAAGTATAGTTGGTTCTTTGATATACTGTTTCTCTTCCTTTTTCGGTTAGAGTCCGGGATGTAATTTCACTTAATTTCGATGACATTTTAATTATTTTGAAATAAAAAATTACGTATGGCACCTATTTAACAAGGGAAAAAACGTCTTGTAATAAAAAATTTATGGATCTATCTAAAGGCAAAAGATTAAAAATTACGCGTTAATAAATACTTGACAACTTTAAATTACGGATATTTTCCTGTGCGCACTAATAAACGCAACCACTACCGCCAGCCAGACAGCCCGAACCGAAATAGCAAGAGAAACAGTATATCAAAACCCCAACTATACTAAAATTCTCTCTTGTTAACGTTACTAGCTGCCGTACCATAATATAACCAAGCTTCTAATGAATAATTTTGTATTCCAGGCTCAATAAAAATGGAAGAAAAGTATATTCAACATAAGAGTCACGAAGAGGAAGACATGTTAGATATAGAAGACTCAATTCCCACAGCTTTCCTTGTTCAGAAACCGTCGCACAAGCCAATGTTCGCCGCACAAGCTGAGCCCATAGACAAACCGCAGGAAATCGTCAAACTAGAGAACCCCGCCAAAACAGAGACCATAGACAAAACGGAACCGGAAGACACCAAAGACAATCTAGTTAATAATCTAGAGGAGTTGCGCAAAATGGCGGAAGCGGTGTCCTCACAATTGGACGCCGCGAAAAAAGCGGAAAGCGAAGTCAAAGATGAAAAAGAAGACACGAAAGAAGAAGAAATAGACGCTCATGCGCATCTCTACTCAAAAATACTAGACGGAAAATGGTTTTCCATACTGCGACACGAAAATTCCTTCCTCTCAAATATCAATGAAGAAAAACAGGACATACCCAAATACTGTGATAACGAGCATACTTGTGCTGAAGTGTTAATGTGTCAAGGTCACAAATGGGACGTATCGAATAATCTACATCTATTGAACGACCCGAGTCTGTTCACGTTGAACAGTATGGTGACTAGTGTTCAAGTGCCGTGCAATAGTGTGTACAGTGACTCCAGTTTGACAATGTCCGGGTTAGATCAGGAAATGATGGACGCCAGTTTGAATGATACGGTGCGAGAAACGGAGTGTAAGGAACAGGTAATTATTTAATTCAGGTATTTATTAACGACTAGCTGTGCTCCGCGGTTCCACCCGTATTGCTCCACTCCTGTTAGCTTTAGCGTGATGATTATATATCAATAGCCTTCCTCGATAAATGGGCTTTCTAACACCGAAATAATTCAAATCGGACCGGTAGTTCCTGAGATTAGCGCGTTCAAACAAACTAGATGGATACAATTGTAAAAGTTCATAATAATTATGTAGATAACTACATAATATAAAACAAAGTCGATTTCTCTGTCCCTATGTCCCTATGTATGTTTAAATCTTTAAAACTACGCAACGGATTTTGATGATGATTTTGATATTGAAACATAGATTGAAAAAACTATAAATTGTCAAAAATACTATTAACGAATAAAATAATAATAACTTACAATTAATAATAAATTAATTATCCACAGGAGAACGACCTAGAAAAAGAGCTCCAAGCGGATTCAGCCAAAGCAGACATGTCCCTACAAAAGGCCAAAGCCTCAGGACTAAGTTCCCTCGGTTTACTCAACTTTAATGCTCTCTCTACTTATGTGACTTGCGACTCGCCACCGCCTATACAGATGTCGCCTGAGGAATTGGACCAGTTGGAACGATGCAAGGTATAAACAGACAAACATACACTCATAAACTCGCATACGCAGGAAAAGCGTACGCCGTACAGCGTACGTACACACATACACACAAATGCGTACACACGCACTCAAACATGTACGCACGCATACACAAATGCGTACAC
>CAJQZN010027340.1:0-14666 GCA_907164685.1 Colias eurytheme
TCAAACCAAGAGCAAAGTCCATCGAACACTATTTTCATATCTTGCAATAACTGTTCTCACTTACATCATTCCAAAGCAAAATTAGGTAAACAATAATCTTCTTATATATAAAAATGAATCGCAAAATGTGTTGGTAAGGCGCATAACTCGAGAACGGCTGAACCGATTTCGATAATTCTTTTTTTATTATATTCCTTGAAGTACGAGGATGGTTTTTATGTAGAGAAATCTTCTTCTTATATATAAAAATGAATCGCAAAATGTGTTGGTAAGCGCATAACTCGAGAACGGCTGAACCGATTTCGATAATTCTTTTTTTATTATATTCCTTGAAGTACGAGGATGGTTTTTATGTAGAGAAAACGTAAATATGTACCACGGGCGAAGCCGGGGCGGACCGCTAGTAATTAATACAAATGAAAATAACTTTTTAACTCAATACGGATTTATGAAGATCATGATTGATTGTGATCTAATATGCCTTTTAAAAACTGTAATCATACGAATATTATATGTATAATAGCGAAAGTTTGGAAGTATGTTTGAATGTTTGTCACTCTTTCACGCGAAAAACACTAAAAGGATTTTGATGGTACATACTTGGCAGTGATGTAGTTTATGTATATGAATAACACATAAGCTATAGAAATACTTTCTTGCTTTTGCCCGCGGGTTCGTCCGCGAATGAAATCGAAGGCAAAAGCAAAGGCACAGATAGTATAAAATCAAAAATCTATTTAAAATTCGTACCTATAGGGGAAAGTGAGTGACAAAATAAAATTGCGACGAGGTCGTGTTTGTGCATCAATGCATTAATTATGTTTATGATTAACAATTGAATTCAAATCAAGGAATTTGCACCGTATGCATGTATAAATAATAATATTTGTTTTGATTCATTCCAAGCCGTTTATGTTATGCCTATTTGTCATACTAGTTTACTAGCTGTACCCTGCGGTTTTACATGCAATGCTTCGCTCCTATAAATATGTCCTAGCCCATTCATCGAGGAAGGCTTTAGGCTATATTATATCATCACACTCGCGCTAAGACCAACAGGAGCGAACCACCCGGGTGAAACCGCGGAACGCAGCTAGTCTTAGATAATACTGTTTATTTAGCTTTGACTTTTTATTAAAATTAATCGATATAATTAATTAGTACAGAGCAAATATTGATAACTATTATAAAGTCCGTTCATTGACACCGAAAACATGATAAGTTCAAGAAATAAGACACCTTTATTTACGCAGATAAAACATCATCGATTGCAATTTTTCTATCTAACTACCCATGCAAATATTTAAAAATACTTATTAGTACAAAACGCGAAGTCTCTATATGATAATTGTTTTGAAATACACTTTTTTATGTAGGTAAGTACGTGAAAATATTTAAATAATAACGATATGTATGATGTATCACAAAATCCGCAGAATTACGAACGTGACATCCTCAAGTTTTAGTCTGAAAACGTATTACCGAACTAGTTAATGAATGAAGAGTACAAAACATTACAATAAATAGGTTAATTGTATTATATTGCAAGTGGATTGACTAAAAAAATTGGGCCGAATTCTAGAACCTTACTTACAAACCCTAATTTCACACAACTAATTTACACTTGAATCAAAATATAGGAAGGGTGGTTTGTTTCTTTTTCTTCAAAGAATCATCGATTCATTGATGAACATATTTAAATAATACTTTACAATATTACTATTAGTTATATTACGTGAAGTATACCATAAACGGAACAAGGACATGTCAGTCATACAAATTCTTAGAACATCCTTACAAGACTAACATATTTTAAGAGATTACTAACATACACATTATACATAATATTATGTGCATAAAATAATGTACCCATGAACATAATATATTCCACTAGGAGCGAGTAACGTCCGCTTATTAAAGTAATTGTAGCAATTGCTAATCGTCAGAACTAAATGTCTCTATTACTTTTGCAAATAAAACATATGCGTTGAGTAATAGCCCGTTGAATGGAAAAAACCTTTTTGAAGATGATAATTGATAAGTAATGAAGAAAACTTTATTAATAACAAGGTTTAATTTTTCCTAAAATATACAGAGAGTAGTTTTAGTAAATTGGATTGTTTTAATTTATTTTTAAACACTCAGGAGCAACAGCCCTGATGCATTCCATAAAAATACCATACGAAAGTTTAGCACGAAAGCAAACCAGTTTCCAAAGATAAAACAACCTAATAACAGATTGCATTTTACGCCACAGGATAATAGTACTATTACTAACCAACCAGCTGGTAATTAAATCTCAATTCAATATTTTTGAAATGACTTCAGCTCTTATTTCTTTGCGAATAAAGACTATGATGCATTCTATTGATTACTCACTTGAAAACTGCCGAGTGGGTTGTACTAAAAATATGTTTCTATTTGCAAGATGTGCATTGATTGCTGGATTGTGATTGAGCCGCATTCCTTGCCATTTATTTGTGGTTTTATGTGATCGTCAGCTTTTATTACAATTACCTATAAGTAGTACTTATATAAAAAACTTTGTAAAATAAATGTACTCACACCACGTCATTTCTGAACGCAAATTAGAAGTACTATATTATACAACATGAAGAAATAAAGCCAATGTCTCTTTTTATAAGGCTCCAATCAATCCTGCGCACACGCATTTCAAAGCGTTTGCTATACTCTAGAGATCAAGTCATGTCATCGAACTTTATGTACGCCAGTTTCTTCTGAGTATTTATCGATTGTATTAGTGGCAAATACGAGTACAATATTATGTGCGAGAAAAAAAACTTCTTGATTTTTTTATAATGAAAATCGCAGGCTGAAACTTTTCGGATAACGACTAGACAATAGAATAATTATTTACAGCTATTTTTAGATCTCAACGCAAATATAGCGAGTTTATTATAGTACGAAACACAAATATATTACTAATCAAGCCCACTTAGGTTTAATAGGCAAGTGTGACGGTATAGCGCTCTGTGAATTAGAACTTCGGCTATAGTTGCCAAAACATGCAATAACAATTAATCTTTTCTGGGTTAAGTAATTTAAACTAGTGCCTAATGCATCGAATAATATTTTGTAATCATTATTATTCCAGTACAAAACAATCCTATTTAAATAAGGATAAGAGGTGTGTTTTTTATGTCTACCAAAATTTAGATTTTACAATTTACTTATTTTTGTGTTACTAATTCTGGATAAAACATGTTACAAAAAATAAAAAATGAAAGCAAAACCTTCTATGACATTAACGAGATACTTTGCTCGATATTATTTTACAAAAAAAAATGTTGTGTGGTTTTATGAAACCACGGTAAAAGTGAAACTGTTCGAACGGTTCCGAACACTGCTTTGTGTAGCGCATGTCACGTGTCGGTCGGCTGCCGAGTAGGTATACCTACTCGGCAGCCGCGATACACGCGACATGCGCTACACAGACCAAAAAGTTTGAGACGATGTAATAAAAGTTTCACTTTAAAAAGTGGTGACAAATTGACAATACGCATCCTTTTGCGAGTCAATCGAGTCAAGGGGGGGCTTAACACCGGTCAAGTGCGATTTTTACACATGACCGACCTTGTTCTGGCCGTAGGTATTAACTGTTTGTGTTTCACCTCAGTGAACCGCAGTTTGTTACAGTCAAATAATATTGGATTATGTATTTACAAGAGAGGTTTCAATCCTATTGTATCTTAATTTTATTCCACCCTCGGGCTCGCAAATACCTAATCCATACTTTAATATTATAAATGCGAAAGTAACTCTATCTGTCTGTCTGTTACTCAATCACGCCTAAACTACTGAACCAATTTGCATGAAATTTGGTATGGAGATATTTTGATACCCGAGAAAGGACATAGGCTACCTTTTATTGCGAAATATGTACCACGGGCGAAGCCGGGGCGGACCTCTAGTGGTACCTACATAAATTAACTTTTCTAATGTGACATACAAAAATAATTAATGGTTCTATAGAATTGGGATACTCCGCGACTTGATAGTATTTAAATCGACCTCCATAATATCTTAGATTTAGTAAGTCAGTTGGGCCTAGTAGGTCCGTTCTAAATAAATTTCTAATAACTCTTTCCATTCATTCAAATGCCCCTAACAAACATACACAATATCCCTAACAAAACAACTCGATAAGCCGAACTAATGTGGAACTACCGTGAAATCACAATGCAAAATATTATCAAAACACCGACCGTAGCGCGGCAATGAAACAATTGAACCGGGGTTTAGTTAAGCCGCTAAAACGGGTCACCGCGCGGATATGTCGACGAACAAACATTTACATACATTCATAAAGAGACAAACATTCAACGCTTACTCCGTTCCTTGTTTTATAAACCAATACCTTGCGACGATGATAGTTTTCCACTGACTTTAAAACTGGAGTTCTTAAACATGCTAAAACTCAATTTCTACTGACTTACTGCTGCTGTACCGCGCGGTTTTCAGAGCTTGTAAATTGTCTGTTATCCTGGTACATAAAGCTACAACACTGCCAAGTATCATCTCAATCCGTTGAGAGTCCCTATATATATATATCTACTACTGCTCTATAACAAACATACATCCATACATTACAAATTATCGCGTTTACAATATTACGTATAGGTAGCAACTATAGGATTCGTAGGGAGTAGGATGGCTCTTCTTATCAATCCATGTAGTTTGTATCGTCACATTTTAATAATACCATCAAATAATTTGTTTCTTGTTTTATTACCTCACCTCCAATATGAAACAAAATCCTATTTCTATCGCAGTTATAACATATGTTTGTAATCGCAAATTGGCGAAGCTATTTTCATGCGTGGGATGAATGCCAGCTATTTGGTCATTGTTTTTATACGTTTTTGCTTATTTACTTTAACAATGGTAGTACATATTTGATTAGCATATTTTTTTAAAGATTTATATCTAATATGAGTTGTTTGGATGTGTGATTTGTAATCATAAGTAAAAAAGTTTGTTATTATTTTAAAACGCCAGTAAGTCATCACCCATATTATCCATACTAATATTATAATAAAGTTTTGTTTGTTTGGTGTACAAACAATGTTACTTCCAACAAGCCGAGTAGCAATGAAATTGATAACAACCGGAATGATAGAGGATAATTTTTATGCGATCATCACGTTAACGAAAGCTATTCTGAAACTAGACACTATTTTATATCGCTTTGTATCAGACAGTATTAAAATATCTGAACATTGAAGATTTATTACTTAAATAGTCATTGTCGAAACCTGTATTGGTAGAGCCATCAAAACTCAAAAGAATGACGTTCATTACTTAAATAACCATACTTAAATAAAATAAAAATTCGCATCTTCACTTCAATTGACACTAAAAAAGAAATCCTCTGCTCTGGACTTAATCTCAATACTTTCTCACATCAATGTGAACAGCTAAATCAGTAAATTGGTGAAATAAAAATGGCGCAGACAATGCGCGTGAAACCGACAGGCGGCCATCCCGGATGTTATGACGATAAACGTTCAATTACCGGGAAAAACGAGAAATTTACATTGACCACATTGTTGATATCAATGAGATGATTTAATACAGAATTTTATATGAAACTAGCGGCCCGCCCCGGCTTCGCCCGTGGTACATATGAAAAATAGATGTTGGCCGATTCTCAGACTTACCCGATATGCACAGAAAATTTCATGAGAATCGGTCCACCCGTTTCGGAGGAGTATGCAGACTAACATTGTGACACGAGAATTTTATATATAAGATTTTATACACAAATGATAATAAGCTTGGAAAAATACTCTCGTACTTATCTACTTAATTAAGAATAGGTACAGTACAATGTATAATACATAGCCACTTATTTTTATGTCAAATATCATCATCTAAGTCAGTATCAGATGCTAAGATTTTAGTAATTATACATACTGCTACTGTCCAAATGCTACCCATTTTATATTTTAAAAGAAATCTAGAAAACAAGCAAACTCAGCAAAATAACATAGCTTCTGCAAGCTCGTAAAGCACCACTCGCACTTTTTCTCCAACCATCAAACAAAAATTCTACAAATTCCATCCAACCATAGGGGTCTTCTCAAAAGATAGAAGTTACATTTTCACAAAGATTACATTAGTTATTATCCTACTAGTTACTATTATAAAGGCGAAAGTTTGTATGTATAGATGTTTGTTACTCTTTCACATAAAAACTACTGAATGGATTTGAATGAAACTTTACCACAATATAGCTTATAGGTACATCAGAATAACACATAGGATAGGTTTTATCCCGGAAATGCGGGTTTTTGTTTGAAAACGCGGGCGAAGCTGCGGGTGGAAAGCTAGTCTTCCATAGTATTTTAGCTCATTCAAACACGTCATGAGCCTGTGGACGTGTAGTGGACGTGGGCGTAACAACGGCAGTATATCATATTATGGAACTTGCACTTGAAATGAAGATTAAATTAAATGCCCAAGCAATGTTCAAATGGAAAGCCCAACTCATGTTGTTAGATGTATAATTTGAATTTAGAGTTGTAAGTAAGGCCGGTAAAAAGCTTAATATATAATTTTTTTTAAGATGCAGTTCCTGATATGATCCTGTTCAACAAAACAAATAAACAAATTCTTATACTTTATAATGTTATGCATAAAACTTGGTACCACAGTGTCCAATGTCATAATTTCACAAATGGCTTTAACATTTTTTTACAGGTAGATCAATGTTGGGCAAGTCAGCTGGTATTATTATTTATTACTAGCTTTCCGCCCGCGGCTTCGCCCGTGTTTTCAAAGAAAAACCCGTATAATAGTATAATAGTGCCTGTTTCCGTGGGATTTCCGCGATAAAACCTATCCTAAGTGTTAATCCAAGTTACCCTCTATATGTGTGCTAAATTTCATTGTAATCGGTTCAGTAGTATTTGCGTGAAAGAGTAACAAACATACACACACATCCATCCTCACAAACTTTCGCATTTATAATATTAGTAGGAGTGGGATAGATATAAATGTGTACTACCTTTTCTATCACTCTTGTCCAATAGGAAAAGACAAATAATCAGCATGAGATCAAGCATTGTAACCATAATCTATATGTTCCAATGTTTTCAACAGACTCATCCAAAATATTTACAAACATTACATCATTTCATGTTCGCCTTATCAGAAAACAATAGAGCATAACTTTTAAACAAGCTCACTTTTAGGTTTCACTAGTAACTACTTAACTGCTTAATATGAAAATTTTTGTTTACTTGTTATCATATCTTGAATATATGTAATTAAAAAAAGAGCGCAGTGTGACATGTCAGAAGTGAAACTTCTTTGGCAAGATTCAAAGATCCAGAAGACCAAACTCCTCACCTAAATTCATGACACAACGGTATTGCCATGATGCGACCTTCAAATTTTACTCTCAATGAGCCTAAAGAAGTTTCACTTCAAAAAAAAAATAATAAAGTCATGCTTTATATAAACCAATGAAATTATTGTATTGTCACCTATCCTTGATAAGTGTATACAAAGTTTAAATTATGTATTTCTATTAATTAAAGTGGTTCAAAAGAAAAGTAATTAGGTATGTTAAAGATAAGATATTCATTAGAAAAAAATTTTGTGTGGTTTTATGAAACCACGGTAAAAGTGAAACTGTTCGAACGGTTCCGAACACTGCTTTGCCGAGTAGGTATACCTACTCGGCAGCCGCGATACACGCGACATGCGCTACATAGACCAAAAAATTTGAGACGATGTAATAAAAGTTTCACTTTAAAAAAAATTGGTTTTTATATTAATAAAAAAATAACAAAACTTACAAACAATTAAGAATGTAAAAGCTTTGTATTACCTATTGATTAAAAGAAATTTAGTGAATTAACTTTCACATTGCTACTATTAATAGTATAAAATTCAGTTTTATAATAAATATCTTAGCGGGGGCCTCATTTCTAGCAAAATTTAAAACCACTAAACACCATAAGGAAACAATTCTGGCAACCACATGTGGTCATATATTACTCATATTCCATAGAAGTGTTTCAAATTAGAAATACAATAACACATGCTCTAGTGATTTTAGCAACTAATGTCTTTGTATGACTCATTTGCAGTGACCTATTAATCTAATTGTACTTTATGATACTTGTTTTCACATATTTTCATAAAGTAAGATAATGAAGATTCAAGCAGCTATAATTTACTCTCATTTTATTTTAATTTTTTATTCAGCATATAATTATCAAATGCTTATTTTTTTTAGCAACATATTATGTTGTAGAATGACTCATTTATGTATTATCTGTACTGTACTGTGTATGATATAATTTCTTTTTTCATATTATAAAATAATGAATGAAGACTCAATTGTAGCTTTTATTCACCTATATAATTATAATGTTTATTTTGCATGCATTTTTATGCATAAATATGCTATTTAGATTTTGTATTGGTTGTCACTTAAGTAAACTTATATCAAATGTAAAACTAAATCAGTTCCCCTTTGTAATATTATATGATTGTTTAGAATATGAGTATCTTGTTAAAAAATGCATTGTGCAATACATTTACTAATTATGAATATTTAAACAAACTTTTACATATCATCCAGAAGATAACCATGCCCATGCAACATCTATATTTGTTTCACTAAATATTATAAACAATAGTTAACGTCTTATATCTTCATATTACAATCCATGTTTTTTATGTTTTATTTGACGACTTATAAAATTGTGTTTTGCATGCATGTTTTAACCGATTTGATATGTTTAAAATCTCTTAAATACAATGTAGACACGAATAAGTAATGGATCAATGAAGCAAATATAAATACTAGTTAGGATTTATATTTGCTTCATTGATTAGCCTTACTTAGAATATGTATATTGGCCTAGATACATACTTATTTACATAGTTAATTATATTTTGCTCCATTAATTAATGTTTAAAGGACATTTTGCCCCGTTTAAACGAGAATTAATTTTTCAACAAGAAGTAAACAGGTAATATTATAAACTTAAATCAGAACTCACAACAAATAACAAAGAATGTAATCACTAAAACATTTTGTAATTATTAATCTTTTTAATTTTCTACTTTGCCATGACTGTGACAACTATTTTTTTTAATTTTAAAATAATGACTTACCCGGAAATAATCAATCAGTTGTATGTTTTTAAGATCCACAGTGATTCACTAGTCGCATAGGAATCCAACAGAACTTGTAGGTCAACAAATAACATTCACAAAAAGTAGCACACTTCTTTTACAGACACTACAATACAAATTACACCCCACTCATGTATATTAAATCGGAACAAAGTTTTTTATTACCAATTTAGTAAATTTATTATTTCACAATGACCGATTAATAATTATTTACACAGAGAAGTAACGCTACTCGCGACTTGACGCAAGCTACAAAACAAACTTCAGAAGTCAGAACCATAAACCATTCAACCAGCCATTCAACATTGACATTCCGAATTCCGTCATCCGTCATTTCAAAGATGAAATTGAATGATTCTAATGAAACTGCACACAAATGTGTAATTACTCTGTACGCTCCGATGGTACTGTATATTACTCGTTATCATTTGAAGGCATTAAAGTAATTAGCAATTAATTAATGAATTTGGATATTGAGAATGAGCATGTTCCAAGTTACAACAATAATTAATAATAAATTATCTTTGGTATTTTTTTTGCAATTTGCAACTTATCAAATGTCAAACTTCAAAGTCAATTTCCATAGATGTCTCAACTGACAAGTGACAACTCTCATGTCATGTCAATTGTCAAAATCGGTTTTGAAAATATGTAATAATCTACTACTCTTCTTATTATTTATAAATTTATGTAAATAATTTTATATTTAGAAAATACATGCGTATTATAAAATCAGCTTTGTTTTAAGATAATTGATATAAATACCGTTTTACGTGATGGACAACCTGAGGAGAGCTGTATGTGTAATATTGTAATTCAGCCATAAAGTGGTTAAGATTTCCCTATTAATATCTAAATTTATTTTATTTTAAGGTGTTGCAAAACTTTAAAAAGCTGCATCGCACACGTTTGAAGGTGTTCGAGGGAGATATTCGTGCTCTTAATGCCGCAAGACTTAAAATAAATGAAGAGTACAAAAAGAATAAGGCTGTGCAGGATAGTGATGCTATACAAGCGGTAAGATTAATGTAGTGTAGCGACGACAAGCCTTATTACTAGCTACAGCTTATATACAGCTTGCAAATCTTGGAAGATAGGCCCCTCAACTGGAGTAAAATCGCAGCGGACTTACCCTGTTGTATTATGTAAAAGTCCAGTGTAATGTTACTTTACTAAACAATTTATTTTATAACTATGCATTTTATATGCATGCAATAAACATATTATATCTTAATATAGGTCCTAATTAGAAACATTAGTGAACACTAAGTTCATTAGATTTCTAAAAAAACCTGTAAGTAATGAATAATGACATATTTTAGTATATTTCACTCTAACATAATAATATTATGTTTGTTACAGATGATCAAATACGCAGAAGATGTAGAAAGAGAGCTCAGAACACAAGTAATACAGGCTCGAGAAGTAAAACCGGGAGTTTTTGGTGAGACTATATTGTTATTTTTTATTTCCCATTTACTTAAGATACTAAGATACGTGAAATAAACTTGTGGATCATTTATTATTATTCCTTTAGAAATCTTTGTATAAGTACTTGGCTTAAAATGGAAAGCTGGTTAAGCGGAACTACATAATATTTTATTCAATATAAAATAATATGTACTTTATAATCATTGAAATAATTATTACTTCATTGAGTGAATGAATGAAAATCTTTGCTATAGAAACATAAACATGAAAAAGTATATAATACATTTAAAATAAGCAAAGGGCCCTACCAGGCAACTGGCAACCTTTACAGTTTGGAAAGAAATAAAACAATTATTTATTAGTTTCTGTATATTACATTGTTTACATACAATAAGGTCACTTTAATAATTATGTTTAAGGTCACTTTAACAATTGAATGGAACACTAATTAATACTAATATAACTTTTAATTTTACAGAGGCAAGAATTACTGAAGAAACGGTCAAGTTAGACAATGTTCCTTTTGATGAAAATGCAGATATACCAAAGAGACCTAGAAGAAATCAACCTTGTTGTCAAGATCAAGCTTCCAAGAAGCAATGAAAATAATTTTATATGATTTTTTTATTTTTAAGTAGATTAGATGATAGATAGATATTTATGGATTATTTATTAATTAAAAATAAATGATAAATGTTAATACTAGCTTAGGATTACAATTTGGGCATTTTTATTTACCGATTTACTTGGTCAATACAAAAATATTGTGTGGTTTTATGAAACCACGGTAAAAGTGAAACTTAGGCACAAAATTATCGTAATCATACGGTTCGACCGTCACGCGACATGCGCTACACAGACCAAAAAGTTTGAGACGATGTAATAAAAGCTTCACTTTAAAAACAGGCCAAATGCGAGTCGGATTCGCGCACGTAGGGTTCCTTACTACCATAATCTATGAAAGTTTATTGTATGGGGTCCCCCCTTAATATTTCATTTTTAGTATTTGTTGTTATAGCAGCAACGGAAACACATCATTTGTGAAAATTTCAGCATTCTAGCCAACAATATATAATATATTAGACCTACATTATATTGTTGTTTTAGCTATCACGGATTATGAGATAAAGCCTGGAGACGTTTTACATTTTGGGTATGGAACCCTAATACCTAAGCCTAATACTGATCTCAGTCATGTAGACTGTCGACTGACATAAGCTAGAACCGAGGCTAGGCTAGGCTAACTCATAATATGTGCATAATACAAATTACAATACCCTACTGCTTACTATGGGAAACATAAAATAATTATTTTGAATTAAATGTTAGATCTATACTATCGATCGATGATCGTCGATCCCTACCTATTTTAATTTTTTAAATGTTTTTCGGGTCTTTCACGAAACTTCAATATCCATAAACTACTAGCGGTCCGCCCCGACTTCACCCGTGGTATATGTTTATGTTTTCTTTCCATAAGAACCATCGTCCATCGTCGTACTTCAGGGAATATTATAAAAAGAAGAATTATCGAAATCGGTCCACCCGTTTACGTGTCATGCCGTGCCGTGACCAAGGGAAATATTGATTCATTTTTATTTAAAGAAGAAAAGATATGCCGCTCCTTTGATGACTCTGTAATAAAATAAAAAAAAATATCTATGGTCGCTGTCAACATTGACGTCAAAATTCGAGGTTGTCAAAGTTGTCAAATAAATATTGTCATTGTCAAAAAAACTATTTTTTTTCAATAGAATTGTCATTTTCAACATTTTTCATTGGATTTAACGTAATAAAGTTAAATCTAAATAGCCTCACCACAAAAATGTTGAGCCGACCTCTATTAAAACGAGCTCTATTATTGCGCACATTAAAAAATGCTGCTGAGAAAGCTCAGCAAGTAAGGAACGGACATGGAGGGTATGTACGGGTGTTATGTCATTGGTTATTGATACATGTTTATTAAAATCAATTGGAATGCATATTTAAACTGGGTATGATGTATACTTCGACGAATTAGTGTTTGATATAGCTTTGTTAACCTGATTATTTGTTAAGATAATAATCACATTTATTTAGAACATGGGCGTACCGAGTGCCCCCGCCAATGCCATCCAAAAGGGAAGTAATGCTCGCTCAAGGCGTGGGAGGACTCTGCTGGTATTGGATCTTGTATCACATTGCAACCGAGCCCGAACACATCTATGTATGTATATTGCCTGGCCAGCCTATACTCTAACAAAATAAATAATAAATTCAAATCAAAATTTATATAAATTTCTCTCTTGAGAACAGTTAAGTATTAGCTATTATTGCTTTGCCTATTCATAATTATGTTTTAAACATATTAAAAGAGTAACTTGTATACATATATTAAAAAATTAAAGTCACACTAATTATAACTTCAGCCCAAGCTGAACTGATTTGTATGATTTTTCGTTGAAGAGTGTGTTTAGTTTCTTGTGCATTGCAATGGAGTGGTTTTATTGTTTATTTTTGTGATATTTAGGAGGTACAGTTCGATTCAAACTTAATGGCGGTTTGATTCAAACTTAAGTTTGGTACAGGTGCGAGAGCGGGTGCGCACAGGTTCCTTAATATCCCGCTAATACCTATAAGTGTTTCATATGATTGTATTATTTTCGAAGTCGCCAATAGGTTTGAATCATACTGTATAATTACTTATACCTCCTTTCATATCTCTTATGAAAATAAACTTAAAATGACTTATATATTTTTAAATATTTTAACTTCCCGTTGCAGGGTGAATGGCCGTATGTAGACCCAAGCACATGGAGCAATGAGGAATTGGGTATTCCTGATGACTCTGCTGGACCCCTGAAGAAATAAATTTAGAACAAGTAATAATGTAAATGTATATTTAATAAAATTTGTTAGTTGAAATGTTGGTTTTTGTTACTATCCTGTCATTTTTAAAGTATTGTATAATAAGTAGATCAAACATTTTAATACCAAGCGATTATTACTGAACCTGTTTTGTACCCTTAGAACTAAACCAATTTATGTCTACTTTAATAATATGTATATACTTTCCTAAGCAAGAAATGCAATAGAAAAGAAAATGTATATTATGGGTGGTGGTTATCGTGAATTAAAATTCGAAGACCTGATTAAATTTAAATAGGTTCATATGTATAAGTTTTTCTTCCATTCCTGAAATTTACAAAAGGCATATTTTGCACATGATGATGAAATGATTGCAGATTGCTCAAACACAGGTTGATCAAACTACATATTTAAATTTAAATAATGTAATATTTTGCCTTGCCGCGAGCTTAGCTGTGTGGCGACCCTCGCGTTCGTATGTATTACTTTACTCTTTGCTCGCGTTTATCGAACCTTCCGTGTTCTACATGTGCCTTGGTTAAGAATTGTATTAATTTTAGTTTGATTAAATATTTTATAAGTGTCCTTTTGCCAAAATGAGAAGAATTTTTTATTCCCAACTTTGGTCCGTCCTTCCTTTGGTTCCGTTATGCAGTAAATATTTACTAATCTGTGCTTCTGGCTTATCTGTGTTGCAACTTGCAACACTGATATTAATTTTCAAACTGTTGAATTTCTCTGAAATAGCAACACTATTTCCCCATTTTCAACTTCATTCTGACGTGAATCGTGATAGAGATTTTTTTCGTACGACACAGTATTATGAATTGTTGTTTTATTCTCAAATTGTACATAAACGTCGTGTAAGTGAAAATGTTGTGATAATGTGAGGTTGTACCTGTTAAATAAGTGAAATGGAGACGAATGCAAATCAAAAAGGTTAGTTCACAATGGACCTACTAAGCCTATGTTGTTTGTGTATGAATAACTGTACCTTATGACATTATTTAGGCCGACGCAGGACACCTGTAAAATATACTAAGACCTACAATTCTTTACATGGTTTAACGTATGTTTTTCTGAAATAAATTTTACTCGCATATTAGGAATTCTGTAAGAATATAGCGTTGTCATATTGTAAAATACTTTTATGGCGATAGTATCTCGTATATAGTCAACATGTTATAATATTTGCCTTGAATATTGCCAAG
>CAJQZN010027341.1:0-24391 GCA_907164685.1 Colias eurytheme
ACAAACAGACAATAATTCTAAAAACTAAATCTTTGGCTTGGTAGATGGTAGATGGTAGAACACCAATAGCCCCAAATATTATTTTAAAATAATATTCAATGTACAGTTTTGATTTTCCTACGATTTTATTATATGTATAGAATATGGATTATAAAGAGTTGTCTCTTAATTAATATTTTCCTTTCTTATAGGTAACACCTGAAAAGGCAGTTTTGACGGAGTGGCAGAAACGACCTGCGAAAATTGTAGGAAATTATATTCTCAAATATTATAATAAATAACCTTTATTTAACTTGGAAGTGAAATATACTTATATTTTATATTTTTATAGTGACATTATCTATTATGCAATAAAGAATGTGTTTTAAATATTTGTTTTATTTTTTAAATAATAACATATCTTTTTGAAATATCATGTCTAATAATTTGATCTGTCGGTATCACGATTTTTTATCACAGCAATTAATTTGGATTAAGATATCAAACGTAAAACATATATAACTATCATTGTGATAATATCTATACCGACATTATAATTATTAAAATTAAAACATTTTAAGGTCGAAATATACACAGTTTTACATTTTTATCTCCTATTTTAATTATAATTTCCTTTGATTAACTTTTACAGTTTAGTTATCAATATAAAAAGCACTTAATAATATTACCTACTAGCGGCCACCCCGACTTCGCCCGTGGTACAAATAATATTTACGTTTTCTCTACATAAGAACCATCCTCGTACATCAAGGAATATAATAAAAAAAGAATTATCGAAATCGGTTCAGCCGTTCACACGTGATGCCATGACAACGCGAAACGGGTTTCATTTTTATATATATACCTATATACCATTTTTGATAATAATATAATCATACTTCACTTTTCAATAGAGCTTAAAGTCGAAAGAAAAAAGGCCTTAATAGCCTAATCCCCTTTGAACCCCTCTTGTAGCACAGATTAAATACGATTTACTTATGATCCAACAATAACATTTTTGATTTCTCTTTGTTTTTGAAGGCGACAATTATAATTTTATCATTTGAAGAGTTTTGTACATATTTTTGTGCATATATAAAATGTAAATGTATGTACTTAATTACTATTAACATATATTATTTTTTATAAAAAAATGTTTGTTGAAATGTTGCACAATGCACAATAAAATGGAACTTTCACTGAATACGAAATGAGCATTTAGTTTAACTAATGAACCTGGTAGTATATAAATAGTTAAATAGCTACACTTATGTAATTTCTTTAATAATAATTTTAAAGATATTATTTATCACGAACTATATGTAGATGCATGCTAACGGAACTCCAATTGTTTCATGCTCTCCTGGTAAGTGCTCTAACAAGTTTTCACACGTAATATAATTCGTATCTTCTAAATTAGCAGGTTAAACCTACTTGCGTTGACCCAGGTAAGTTTAATAAAAGCTGGACTTATCAATTAGAGTTTTTAATTAAGGTAACTCTACGCCTACTTAATTGTATTATTTTTAATAAGTTTGAAATGCGTCTATTGACTTGTTTATTTATGTTCGCTTTCTATTTTACAATAAAAATGGTCCAATTTCACCAATTTGCATGAAACAATAGATTCAATAAATAAACGAACATTCGCATTGTTAACCCACATGTTAAACTGTAGCCCGGGATATGCGCAGGTTTCCCTCCAAATTCCAATTTCATTTTACATCTACGTCAGTCGCTCGTAGACCGTCTACGGGGTGGACATGCTACGCGCGTCGTAGCACCTCTTAATGAGTACCTTTATTTTTCATTAATAAAAGAACGTTTGGAATGTGCTGATTTTAGCGTGATGTGTGAGGAATGAGTTAGTGTGTAAGAATCTTTCTTCAATCTCACAAAATGTGTTAATTATTAGTTAGCTTGTGCAGTGTATTTGATTGCAATTTTCAGTGCAAATGTCGACTCTATTTGTATGTGATTTATGGCGCGTAAGTATTTTTTATTTTAGGTTCGACTTATTTCATTGAATATTTTTTCAATAAAGGCTTATCTGGATTCAAAATCAGGAATCAAATTTGATCAATTTAGAACTAATTTCACCTTAAAATTAAGAGCATGCCTTTCACACCTTCAAAATAAATTCAGACATTTAGCTACTTAAATTGCAAATTTCGCATTACGCATTCAATTGATATTCCTACTAAATATAATCGTCTTTAATACGCAGACTTACTAATTATAAATTAAAGTAAATATTATTATCAACTAGCGGTCCGCCCCGGCTTCGCCCGTGGTACATAATTACGTTTTCTCTACATAAGAACCATCCTCGTACTTCAAGGAATATAATAAAAAAAGAATTATCGAAATCGGTTCAGCCGCTCTCGAGTTATGCGCTTACCAACACATTTTGCGATTCATTTTTATATATAAGAAAGAAGAAGATAAGACATAGGTAATTAATAATATACATTACGCATTGTAACTGAATATATCAAACTTAAATCTCAGATTTAACCAGATCCAACTAAGGTTTTTCTCACATCCTACGATCTTGAAATCGCGGTGTCACGATTATTTATCCCCATCTATGTATCTGACAGCGTGGAATTTATGTAAAGCATATAGAATCACGGTTATAGATGTGATAAAACCAGAAAAATGAAAGCTTTCTTAATATTAATCCATACTATAATATTATAAAGCTGAAGAGTTTGTTTGTTTGAACACGCTAATCTCAGGAACAACTGGTCCAATTTGAAAAATTCTTTCGGTGTTAGATAGCCCATCAGCCACGTGGGTGAAACCGGAGACAGCTAGTTTCTATATAGAAGTAGAGGAAGCAAAATTGTATATGAATTTAGAATGTGGTATGGACTTGTTGGTAATAGAAAGTAGGTATACCGACGGTAAACACAGGTTGTTTCTACAACGAATGATGTTTTCATTATAATTGTATTTCTCAAACATTGATTAAGCTTTCTCTCAGATAGATTGTAAATGATCAGTCGCAACGAAAACATCTAATTTGAATAAACCTTAATGCATATCTATAGACATAGGTAGCATGAAGCAAAAAGAATGATTAAAAATTAAACATGTTATCCAATGCATGGATCTCGTATACACCATTTATTGTTTTTAATTCTTTGTTAGAGTTTCTGTATATTCGATAAAGGTCGTAGGTAACATGTTTTTGATATCTCTTAATTATAGGATGATCTGGTGGATCGAAGTTTGCTAGGTCACAAAGTATATCTATATAATATATTTCGGGTTCTGTTTAACGAACTTCAGATAAAGCTACTTGGAGCATTGACCACCGAGCGCCCCGATCGGGGCGCGACACAATAGATTTTCTATTGTGTCTGTGATTCCGGGGACTGATGGATTAAGCGACATTCAATGTTCCGTAGTTCATAGGTTTTCAGGTCTATTTTTAACTTAGATTTTCAGAACGTCTCTCGAACCAGAATTTGTCTCCAATCAAGCAACTGTCTAATTGAAGAAAATTGGCACAACACATACAATTTATAATCCAATAAATGGATGATTAGCCTCGTTAGAAGCCAGACAAAATCAGAATGGTTAATAAGAAACTCGAGATTATTATCATATAAATTTGTTGGGCATAATTTACTTATATATACGAAGATTTATACATAAGATAATATGTTTTGCGTCTAAAAAAACTTGGCTACGACTAGATATTCAGACAATCAACATATAATGTCATTGACCCATATTATCGAGACAATGCTCTATACTATAACAGAGTAGTAGTAGTTCATACTTACTAATAAAGCGATTTTTAGTAATTTTTAGGAAATGTTTGTAAAATATAGAAGGTTTCAAAGAAATTCGTTAAAGCTTTGATTAACGACTGTTTCTAGCAAAAGTATACGATTGACTTTTGGATATTTTGTTGGTTAAAATAAATCAATAGATTTTTCATATGTGATTTGAGATTAAGTAGAAATAACATTAATAAACAATTATAAAATTAATGTAAGTGCATTTATTATTTAAATAAGTATCCATTTTTACAGTTAAATATTGAATTAAGTATATTATTTTAGGTTTATTGAGAAAATTAAAATCAATTTGTACAGCGCAGCGTCGGTAATTGCAAACCTTATTACGACTTGTATACGTAGTATATTATTATTATTAGTCTGTGTTACGACTTAAAGTAAGCAAGGCTTGCACGCTATAATGGTTTTATAGAAGCGGTTTGCTCCGGTTTGATTTTCTAGATCTATAAATCAGCTCGAATTTTAAAACAAATAATTTTAAAATTGTCTCAATTTTAATTCAATTTGCCAATTTTTACGACCTAATTTTTGGTCTTCGTTTGTGAAGGAAATAAAAATCTGAGAAAAAAAAATATCGAAGAATGGAACCGGAACTATTTACTACGCGGGCAAAGTCGGGGGCGGAAAGCTGCAAAGCAACAGCGCAATAAATTCAAATTGTATCTCATTCCTGTCACGATAGCATATTGAGAATATCGAGAACGATTTGATATTTTATCAATGGGAGCACGTGTAGCGGGGGTTTTATATCGTTTTATATGTTATTATAAAAGCTTGGAATTATTTTATTAAAATCGGTTTAGTACATTATTTTTTTGTTGTGTTAAAATATAGAAAAATTCAGGAAACTAAACGGATATTTAACCTCCATCCATTTAACTATTTCATAATTTAACAGCACAATGTCTGTCAGGTTAGCTATAAATCCTTGATAAATAAGACTTATAAGGAGCCGATCTCTTGCATACGTAAGATTTAACTCATAATAGAGCCACAGATAATATACTATAGAGCTAAAGATCTAATAGATCCTCCAATAATTATTGTTGCAGCTATGTAATCTTCTTCTTATATATAAAAATGAATCGCAAAATGTGTTGGTAAGCGCATAACTCGAGAACGGCTGAACCGATTTCGATAATTCTTTTTTTATTATATTCCTTGAAGTACGAGGATGGTTTTTATGTAGAGAAAACGTAAGTACCACGGGCGAAGCCGGGGCGGACCGCTAGTATCTTATATATAAAATTCTCGTGTCACAATGTTAGTCTGCATACTCCTCCGAAACGGGTGGACCGATTCTCATGAAATTTTCTGTACATATCGGGTAAGTCTGAGAATCGGCCAACATCTATTTTTCATATGTACCACGGGCGAAGCCGGGGCGGACCGCTAGTATGCTATAAAAATTTCCTTAGAAACACCTTCAAACTCCGAGCTTTGCACCGACTTTCTTTCGTTTCTATTATTATATTCTATTTACTTTAATATATTCTACGTGTCATTTATATTTTCCTTAGAAACACCTTCAAACTCCGAGCTTTGCACCGACTTTCTTTCGTTTCTATTATTATATTCTATTTACTTTAATATATTCTACGTGTCATTTATATTTTTAATTAGACTTTACTGTTTCATATAATGGCTATTACGGTCATATATTAATGGCTTTATATACATAAGGGAAACGGTAACATTTAGAAACCCAAACAATCTAATGAATTATTTATGAGCTTTTGGACAAGGGTGAAAGATTACCAATTTAAATGTGAGAGTTGTCAATTGGCTAACAAGTAGTTCGGTAGGAAGTAAGAGCCAAATGTTATAAACTTATTGATGGAGCAAATATGCTTTTGTATGTCATTTATGCTGATCCATGATTATATTAATATAGAATATTTCATCCATAATGTGATTTTTACATGATTCAATATATAATAATAACCCGCAAGGTAACTAAAATAATAGATATTGTTGTTTAACTTAGTAAAAACAAAAATATGAGCTAAACCATCTAACCCTTACAGGGTTGCAAAAATCAATTTATATTTTTATTTCTTACTTACATACTACATATAGTATAGGTACTACAATGTGATACAAATTTCCTACACAAGCAACACTAGAAGTATCTATCTATCTAGTAGTATCTCTATCAAAATTAAACTTATATAATTCTAATGTAGGTATATAAAAATATGCATAAAATTCTAATTTGTTTAAAGTTAATTAAACACGAAACGAAGCAAACGACTGTAAATTTTCGTTATTACTTACTTATAAAAATTACTGGCTGCTCTGCGAAAACCTAACAATAATTTTTAAAGAAAATTCTCGATCCATTTTTCATTTTATACTTCCAATAATCTCGATTATATTTTTATTTTTACCGTTTTAACTTAGCCTTATGACCTGATTGACCTGATTAGCTCAGAGTTGCGATGTCTATTTATAATTATAGCAACCATTTTCTATATTATTAGCTAAAGTTATTTCTTACACTATTATACAGCCACTTAGCCGCATTAGTTCGTAGTTTAAATTACTTATTACTAAAATAATTAAAAATATAACTTTATTCGTCTCGTCAAAGCATTATTACATTTCTTGCATACACATTGTGAGTTTATAATCTTACTCAAGTTATAGTAGACCAAAAATTCTGTAGCACATATACACAAACATACATACATAAGACATTACTCCCAGTAGACTATGAAACTTGTCTTCCTTAAGGCTATAAACTTTATGAGTGCGTATTATGGCACTCAGAGAGACAGATATTAAAATAATATACTCCAAGTTTCTCTGAATATAATATGTTTTGGCAACCCTATAGAGAAACTGTAACATAAAATCCGTATCAGTCAGTGAACCTATTGTAATATGATGGAGCGTGCGTTTGTATGGAGAAGGAACCGCTTTTCGACTTAACTTCATAATATTATAAACTTTTATACAAATACTTCTTAATTAAAATATCTGCAACATTGATTGAAATCCGAATTAAACTTCTGATTTTGTTTCCAGATATTTTCTGAATAGACTTGTACATCTCTACATTGCCTGCCAGACAGAAACGTAAAGACGTTTCTGTCTGACACGGCATAGAATTTTCCACCGATATTTTCCGCCGATAATCAAAGCTCTAGATTTTACAATTAGGTACCTATTATTATACCAAGTCTGCATAGAATACAATGTTTACAAAAATTACCTTAGCAATTAACTCTGTGCCTCCAGTGAATAAGGGAGTAAGACGAGTTATTCCCTTTGGTTTTTATTGCACCATTGGATTCAGCTCGTCAAAATACACAACATATCAAAAGGTCATATCTCTAGCTGCGTCCTAACCCATTTTTTCGAATGACCCAAACGGTATAAGTAGGGTGTGATTAACGGTATAAGTTACCTTATCCATCATTTTAGGCAATCGCAAAGGAACTATTCGTCTCGAGTCAAAAGTACCCACGAACACAAAGACGTATGTGTAGGTATACTTTTTGAATAAAGACTTAATTCATTTTGTTCCATCAGTCCTAACACTATTTTAGTATAAACGCATGTGTGTCATTTTTCTAACATGAGCATAAAGGAACAACTCTTTTAGTGTCATTGGTTCAAGTGACGACATGAGACAGTTTGGCATTAATGCCGTGTTGCTATTGGTCTATTAATTGAATACTGCATGGAAACAACACACACTATTCCATAATATTTTTAAATCGTTTTTTTCAATAAATCTGCAACAACAAATCTTTATATTTTTTAAAAAAGGTATTTATCAGTTAACTTGGGATATTATTATATTTCTATGGAAATTAACTATTTTTTTGCAATAGATATTAAAAATACAGTTAACACATTAAGTGCATTTAATGATATTATACTCTTTGTTTATATAAATACAGAACGATAATTGAATCATCTAAAAAAAGCCAACAAAAATGTTAAACTTATATTTTCTTCTTATAATTGGGTAAGTTTTTAAAAAATAACTCGTTTTTAATCTTTTTTTTTTTTAAATTATCTAACTACAATAATCAAGACAATAATACTATAGTCTATAATAGTCGCATAAAAAAAAGTATTTATAACCAGTCTTGACAATATTATGAATATTGTTTTCTCCGCATATAGCGTTTTAGCCACTGTGCTTTGGTAATTTGCCTTTTTATAGGAAAAAAATCCGCAATATCGATACTTCTTTGGTCCTGCATTTTCGTAAACATTTTATGGATACTCTGGTACCACATATTTTGAAAAAATTGGGCTATTGTCACGTAGAGTCTCTTCAAAGTGCGTGCCACAAGTCGTATTTGCATCCAAGGCACCTTCAAATCTGTGCTTAATTTTGCATAAAATCTTTGCGGCTCATTGTATTTTCTTTATTTATCTACATTATATTGATATTATATGATATAGACATTGTTAAAATTCTATATCATGCCGTAAAAAATCGCCACTGACCACCTATAACTTTTCCTGTATTAACTGAACATACAGGAATATGGTTTTCGGTCTTCTCTTATCTCTTTATAGTGCTTGTATCCTCAATGTATACCACCATGACATTGTGGCGTTGCCACTTTTATTATCTATATTTTACGAAACGGAACGCACTTGATCGAATTTTAAATTGATTAGACGATTAATTTTCACTAGGACAATAGTTAATACGCAAAACGCAATACGCAGTTGATACGTATTTAATACCAATACTCAATGATTGTCTCCTGCTAACCTGTACAGACTAGGCTCATTGTGGTGACTGGTGAAACATTGTATAGCATTAACAACATAGTACTGTATTATTGAAAGATCGATTAAACGTTTATTTTACAATCTACGACTTTCATTATACATGGGTAACAAAACCCCATAACATATTCGGTTTTACTCCGGACAACATCTTCAGCCACCCAATCCCCTTGCTTGAAGTCCAAATCCAGCGGAGGACAATAATCGTCATTTACTAAAATTGAAGGTTTTTCGTCCTAGTATAAAAGTTGTCTGGATCCCATTTTATACACAATCTATAGTATAATACTATAGATATCATGTGAAACGTGACTTGGAAAAAAATTATTCAAATAAATCACAAAATAAAAATTTGAAATAATCTTAAAAGTTACGTAAAGCCCAGTTATACGTCAAAATGACGCACAACATCCTCTTTACAACCAAATGGCGGAATTTACCTGGATGAGCCAACTATGTACTGCTAGGTCTCGACGGCTAATAAGTTGGTTCTGGATTTTGCAGCGATTCGATGGTAAATATAGAAGAGTTCATACGTCAAATTTACGTAGATTGGACTTCTAGGGTTAAATGCATGAATACCTAAATGTTGCTTTGTTTTTATTATCTAATAACGAAAAAAAACCCGTTGATTTCATTCGTTTTTCAAGCTACGTGCATAGTTTTTCCACTAAAATGCCTCAATTGAGTCATAAAGTACACAACTTTCAAGCATAATAAGTCACATCATTTCTATAAAACCAAAACTGGCAATAATATAAGTCGTGTTGTGCGATTATGAACATAGTGCATAAGGGCATAAGTCGTTATATTGCAAAGAGTAAAAAAAAATTATGTGAATACATTGAGTTATTCCATGAAGTACTCGTTCATAAGGCCACAACTACAAAAAAACACGAAAAAAGTGTATTTATGGGGTTGTTACAATATGTGTTCCTATGTAAAAATATAGTCTAACATCATATCTTACACATACAAGCTTAAAATTTTGAATTACTAAAGATTTAGTATTGATATACAGTTTTTTGTCTCTCCTGAAAAGTGCTGTTTTTGAGTTATTCCCTTATTCACTGGAGGCACAGAACTTTGAAACTAGATACGTCTTCCAGAAGTCAGTCAATCGTTCCTAATCATACCTAAAGCTTGCCTATAAACCTGATTATTTAAATACCGATTTGAATATTTAACACATAACTCTCTACTTATTACGATCTCGGGTGATCGTACGGCCTCGTCGTTTGGAGTAATGCCAAGCGTCCCATTCAAACATTTCGCCGGCTTAACAAATCGATGTCGTTTTATCGAAGCTCAGACTTCTTTGAAAGTTCTGCATCTTTATGAGATGCATGAATAAAGCTACCATTTCCTATAGCAGCCTATACGACAATAATTAGCAGTTTACTATTTAGCAGATATATTTATACACAGTTGAACATATACATTTATGTGTTGTGATTTGTGGAAGTTTAATATGATATTGTGGATATTTCTACCATAGATAACATAGTACAATATTATACTAGTGTATAACATCTTAATCTTAATACTATTATAAAGGCGAAAGTTTGTATAGATGTATGGATGTATGGATGTATGGATGTATGGATGTTTGTTACTCTTTCACGTAAAAACTACTGAACCGATTACAATGAAATTTAGCACACATATAGAGGGGAACATAGGATAGTTTTTATCCCGGAAATCCCACGGGAACGGGAACTATGCGGGTTTTCCTTTGCAAACGCGGGCGAAGCCGCGGGCGGAAATCTAGTATTTAATAAGTAGTTTAAGCTATTTATTTTGTCTGCTTTATATTCAAACTGCATTTTATTATTGCACATTATTTAACTACATATTTACTATATATATTAATAGATATTCATATATTCAAAGATATTAATATATTTTGATCCTACAACTAGGTATTCTACTTCTATTTACATTGTAATAGTATTCTGTATTCTTATTCTACTTCTGACTTCATCTCCTATGTCTTATAACAGCACAAATAGGATGTCACCTGTTTCTAGGAATTTAATATAATATGTAAGAAGAACATGACTGACGGGAATTCTGAACGTATGCACCGTAGTGACGACTGTATTTCAGAAGCAGCATCTTTTATTATTATTTTATTAATACTATTTTTATTATTGTTAAATTAAAAAAAACTGTCTATTACTTACTGTTGCTGTTTTGAGCCATAGTTTTATTCCATCAGTTTAATTAATAATGACAATACCAGCGTACTTTTAACACTCAATTCGTAGATTGTTTAGTACAAGTTATTTCCAAATTTCCACGAAACGAATGCTGGCTTATAAAAGACGGTTACTACAGCAAGCGACTTAATAAAATATTCAAAAGTAGGTTCATGTTGCTTGTAATTTTTTATTCACATTATACACACGAATTAGCAATTACGCCTGTAATTACAAAGTAAACGTAATTTATTAACTTGCAAAGTGTTATGAGTAAGAATACCTATACCATTTGCTAATTGATGCTTCAAACTTTAGGGTTGTTGGAAAACCTGTTAGCTAGAAGCAAACATTTGCACACTATATAGGTAAGAGACTAATAAAGCACCATACAATAAAACATAAATAGACGAAAATTTAAAGAGTCAGAAAGTCATTTGTACGGGAACTGAAGGGGTACCTACTGGGGCCGATATCTCTTATCTACTGACAGTCGTGAATTGAATTGTCTGGCAAATTCTTATTATGAACTTATGTCTGTTGCTGTTCGACTTCGGTACCTTCTTTTAGAATTGGTTTATATAGTTATATTGGTCGCACAATTAAATGTAGATATAAATAAAGAAATAAACATCCTTAGTACATAATATATGTATTTAATGTACTAAATGTACCTATGTTTGATTCAAAAATCAACACCTGTCTCGTTCCATTTAGATTGCGTGAATAGAACATGTGGTCAAAGGAGAACAACGTCAATTGTGGGATGGTTTCACATGTCCGGTACGATTCTGCTATTGATTTGAGGTGAAAACTTGAATCATACAAGTTGATGCACTATTGGTTCCATTAATAATTGTAAATACTGGATTAAAATTGATTCTGTTTGATTATGCTTAATCTATAATATAAAAATGAATCGCAAAATGTGTTGGTAAGCGCATAACTCGAGAACGGCTGAACCGATTTTGATAATTCTTTTTTTATTATATTCCTTGAGTACGAGGATGGTTCTTATGGAGAGATAACGTAAACATGTACCACGAGCGAAGCCGGGGCGGACCGCTAGTTACTTATATAACACTTTTGACGTTTATTTTTATTATTGTAATTGAAAACTGACAAGTATACGAACAGAATATTTCCCGAAGCTGTGAAAGCAGCTGATTATCCGGCCATTAGTAGTATGTATCTGAAAAAAAAAAAAACATTTATTTATCAGGGACAGCACAACACAATCACAAAACATTTAGTTTTATTTTATCCGTAAATGTATCTATAGCTGCGCTCCGCGGTTTCGCTTCTGTTGGTCTACGTGATGATATTATATTATAGCCTATAAGCCTTCCTCGATAAATGGGCTATCCAACAACGAAATATTTTCTCAAATCGGACCAGTAGTTCTTGAGATTAGCGCGTTCAAACAAACAAACTCTTCAGCTTTATGATATTAAATAATAATATATTAGTATAGATATTGAATATAAGGTAAATATTTAATTTAGATCACGTAGTAAGTAGTAACCCTATCAGTTTTTATTTATTCATTAGACCCCGGAACGGACTTTCAAATTTAATTAAAATCAATATTTAACGGCGTGTTGTAGTTATTGTTTGGTTGGAAACGTTGCAATATCGAAGAATATTAATGGTACAATACTTTACCACTATAAAACGTCATTACAACAATAATTACGAATGGAAGCAAAAATTTTGTATTTTATATTTTGATCGAACTCTTAATGGTTCTCTTGTATTGTTACATACTGGAAATAATACTGCTATAATAAGACATCATGGTAAGACTGACCAAAATTCGAATATGTAGCAGCCTAAGACTAGCCAACACTAGAGAGATATTGCACAAATGCACACAAGAGAATTCAATGTATGTAATGAACACAAATAATTGCCTTCAATTTTATTTTCAACACTACCGCCGATTCGCAATGTCGCTTAGAACATAGTCTAAATAATCATAATTATTTATAAAGATAATTATATGTATAACGATAATTATAATAAGCTGGTTTAAAGCTGGATAAGGAGCTGCTAAGAAAGGCAAGATTTTATCACATAGCGTGACTTGAATGTATTGAGTGTCATCCAGTTTTAATATCAGTTTCATATCCGTCTTTGTAATATCGGATTGCATAACGACACTTTTTATAGGCCGACAAAGGTCCGACAGTACAAAGGTCATTTTATGTTCAAACAAGAGCAAGAAGATACAATTTTTCATTTGAGATGACGTTTCCCATGGGATAAAGTATCGCGTTTATTACAAGAGTGTTTACATTTTTGGAAACAATTTAGAGTACAGTAGTATGATTACAATGTTAATTATATAAGTGGACCTTCTATTTTGTAAAATTTTGCTGAAAGCTGTACCTAGGTACTTTTAATTTGAGATTCCTTCTTTCTTTATTATATCTAATATGAAGAACCAATATTTTATTTTGTAGTATATTTGCCTGTAACTCATAAACTTATTCATTTATAATGTATTATCAACTAACTTCTATAAAAGTATAGTTCTATGGAACTTGTTTGTAATAATATTTTCATTTGTTCAACTTTGTTGATGTTATTCTTTAGTAAACAGAAATGTAATATTAAAGTTTCCAAACTTTCTATTTATAACGGTGCATTTACATCAGACGAGCGAATGCTCATTCTAACCCCACTATGTCAAATTATTTAGTGTAAACAGGCGTAGAGCATTCTTTCCTTGTTCTTAGTGCGTTCGATAAGATTCTATGCAATGTTCTAATACTGAACAACACTGAATACGAGTTTTCGTTTACACAAAAAGATCATGAAAGAATTCTCTTACTCTAGCTCTAGCTCTATGTTCGTTTGATGTTAATGCACCGTTAGTAAATTTCACCATTGTTTGACATAGTTTCAATATTGTATGGGATTATTATAGGCTTTTCTGAGATACTTTCATTCATTTTCTGAGATACTTTCATTAAAATTGTAATATTCAAATAACAAGCAAAGCAAGCTAGGGAGTAATTTGCCAGTAAAGCCAGACTTTAATGTGCACTAAGCCCAGAATCCATTATAATCGAGTGCTTATGTTCATATCTGAATTCAAAGAGCTTCCTAATACTTGGACTTAACTTGAGCTAATCAATTTTCAGCAAGCAAGAATATAGCGCATTCTGTGTTTTAAAATAAATATTTAGTTTAATAGTAGCGAAAACTATTAGATAGTTTAATTATTTTCTAGATTAACAATAATTTAATTAGTTGTGTTTCATCGTTTTCGTTTTAGATAATATAATACTAACTATAGAGCTATAGTCATGGCAATTAGGAGTAATGCTTATCTAAATATTTTATTTATTCTGGTTTCTGTTCACGTAAAAATACTTTTTCAATCTTATTTATAGCATAACATTAACTTCTACTATATTTATTAAATACAAAAGTTATTAAAATATTCATTTGAAACCTCCGTATTTTCTAACTCCATCGAATAGAAGTCACAAACAGATAAGGCTGTAGCAACTTCTTATCTCTATTAGGTTCCACTATTGTAACACAAAATCGCTTTTACAGGCTATTTATGACGTCATGAAATCAAGTTTATCTAAACAGATCTTGTTATAGAAATCCCTTAGATAATACATTGCAGTATTCATTCATTAATAAAAAATGCACAGATAATAAATAACAATGTTTGCCTTGTACCTATTGATATTTGATAACATACCTACATGCATCAATTCATGTTGTATCATAATGACTAACTACTGATTAAAAGTCCATAAATTATTATTATAAAGTAAGTGAAAATTATTATTATTAATTAATGAGAAATGTTTAAATTATAGAAAAAATCTAGTAGGAGGCGACGCCTGACCACTCGGCCACCCGTGATCTCGCCAGAGCAATTGATACCTTCGAGCCTTACTTAACTTATGAACAATTTAATAGTAAAACCGAACCTATGATATTATGAAGAACAAAGCCAAAATCTTATACTCTCTCCGATCTTCTTATCAATCGATTTGATAACTTTAGTATCAATTTATTCTAGAGTTGGTGCAATTCAACTTTATTCATTATTTCCTCCCGAAAGTTAAAAAGTAATAGGAAGCTGGGGACACGCTTTACGACTTTAGAAGTCCATCAGTTTCTTCCTTCAGCTATATACTTTTACGATATGTATAAAAATAATGCTCTTTTCGGTTATAAGATAATGCTTTATATAAGAAAACAAGATCTTTACGAACGCTTTTAAAAGCATATATGTATTATGTTTATTTATGTTTAATTAGGTTTATTTTATTAATTTCACATGATTTTTCAAATGAAACGCTCATCAAACATGCAAATAACTTACCTCAATTATATGATTTGTAAAAAGGTAGAAAGGTTGATTAAACTCTCCCGAATGTCACTTTAAAATGAGGCTAATTAGCCACATTTTACTTCAGTTGTCTCTTTTTCGCTCACGATAGTTAAATCATGCCATCTCATTTAGACGTCTAAATCATGAGTGCATTTTTGAATCGATTGTTGTGTTCGTAACCTATCTACTTACCTTTGAATATGTAACTTATCATCATTAACTTTCTTTCATGAACAACTGACTTGATAACTTATAAAATAATATTAAGACGTTTTTCGCATATTTACAAATGGTTCAACACAATAACAGTAAGGTACCTCGTGTTTTCAAAACCTCGCTATAGAAAAGCTGCGTGTTGGCCCGAATTTGCGCCAACACGCAGTTATATTAATATTGTGTTTCGATTACAATCAACTCAACGTGGTAATTACTTTAATATTATACTCTAAGCGATTAATAATTCAATAGTACTTAGAAATACGACATCTACCTTGATGTGTCGCAGACTGTGATATGTTAATTTTATTAGGAACTAGCTTTCCACCCGCGGCATCCCCCGCGCAGTCAAAGAAAAACCCGCATAGTTCCCGTTCCCATGGGATTTCCGGGATATAACCTATCCTATGTCCTTTCTCGGGTATCAAAATATTTCTATACCAAATTTCATGCAAATTGGTTCAGTAGTTAAGGCGTGATTGAGTAACAGACAGACAGACAGACAGAGTTACTTTCCCATTTATAATATTAGTATGGATTGGTTTTAGTCCGTAGTTCGATGCTTTCGAACGAATCTGCAAAGAAAATATTTATCATGAATTAGTAGTATTATAATACTTATAATATCATCAAAATTAATGTGCACCCAACAAACGAAGACACCAATCATGTCAAATTTTTACATGTACATTTATAATTTATATAACCGCCTTCCTAAGAAAAAAAGAAAGGAGCACTGCAGGTAAAACCGCGTTGCACAACTAGTAGAAGATAAACTCTTTTTTCACTAGCTTTATTCATAGTAAAAAACACATCAACCCCAGCCTCCATCTTACGGCTGTAGCGTATTTATCTGACCTGATTGTCTCTAGAGATATTTGCACATGGCTTGTCCATCCTTGACATAAGTCCGTAGAGATTGGTCACAGATTAGATTAGCCTTGTGGTTATTAACATGCTGTGTAGATCTAAAGGTTTATACGTCATTGATTAAAGGTATTTGTGCGTTTAATTGAGATAATAGAATTGTTTGAGTAATGATTGTATTAATATTAGGCAAGACCGTTTAAACCATTATAAATAGATTACGGAAGAAAAGGTAAAAATATTGAAATTTTATTGTGTGCCTAAGCATATGTTTTTTAAGGAATATTCACTATAAATATATTATCGAAAGGCAGATGATCTTACAGTTTAATAACGTAGCTTTCGGTGTTTGAAGTCATCATGGTTAAAAGTAGGTAAGTCATGTTAATATTATAACAGATAGAAAGTTTGGCGTGAAAAAGTAAGAAAACTACTTTTAGTAACGCACTTCATGTACTAATAACCTAGGTACCTACATGAACACGAAATTTTATTTAAAAATCATTCCTTGTGAAATCATTCGTTGTTAACTCAAACCTACAAAATGTACATAAAATTCCTAACTCATTTCAAAAAATTAAACAATCCCAGATATCCGAAAAGTTTTTGAAACACGTATAAAAGGTTTGTACAGTTGAAATTCTGTTTAACAAGGGATTTCATTGGAACCGTTTAATTAAAACATTTATTTGTATTGTGAATGATTTCACAAATTTATCATTTATTCTCGTTCCGTTCCTTCCAAATTATTAATTGTATCAGACCATATTTGCTTAATAATTTGGTGTTTATTTTATATTTCATATAGATACAACAAAACGCTTGCTAAAGTATTATTTCGGGATTGAATTCTTTGTATTAACTAGGAGTATCAAAATAGACCTAAACTTTTAATACAATGTGTTCGTTAAAAGTGATTTACCGTGTCCCTGTAGATTATAATATAGAGCACATGCATTTCACTTTCTCCGTGATTGATTTTTCAACCAACGGGCTGAAGTAATCTATTTAATGCTATACAGGGTGTCCCACTGTTGGTATACTAAGCTCAAAGGAGGTTATAGTTTTGCATACGCTGACTACGTAAAAAATACTTATAAAATTCCAGACACAGTTTTATTTCAAATAGATGAATTTTTAAAACTCTATGTGCAACAAGCAACCCGCCCAGCTTTCCTACCAGCACGTGACCTATTGTTTAAGATTATGTTTTCATAGACAAAATGCTCACATTAGCGAAGCGGTATATGCCGGCTGCGCGAAACTAGAGAAGAAAACATGGATTTTCAGGAAAAATTTAGCAAAAATTTTTTGATGTAATTTTGTTGTTTATGTATTTTTTACGTGATCAGTGTATGCAAAACTACAAGTCCCTTTGCGCTTAGTATACCAATAGTGGGACACCCTGTATACAAATAGATTTTCTTATATACCTACTCATATAACTTTCTTATATCCATACTATACCAAAATTATAAAGAGCAAAGATTCAGCGGCTAGCAATATAATATAATAATCCTTACTTCCTAACTTAATATTATAAATGCGAAAGTAACTGTCTTGTCTGTCTGTCTCTTCTTCACGCCTCAACCACTGAACTGATTTAGATGAAATTTGGTACAAAGATACTTTGAGACTCGAAAAAGGACATACTTATGATAAAAAAAAAAGTTTTTATCTAAGAAATTCGGATAGCTAGTTAATATTTGAAAAGAAGTTCATAAGGAATAATTAATATACTTAAACTCTACATCAAAAATACTCAAATCTAACTACGTGTAACAAAATATGATGAAATGAAACAAAATTAATTATGCTTTCAGCAACCTAAAGTCATAATTATATCAAGGCATAATTAAATGAAGATTCGTTATTTCAAGAGGTGATTCAGCATTTCCTTTTATAATGAAATATATTTTAATATCTTATGTTACGAAAAACATAAAAATGTAATTTAATAATGTAATGTGAGTTTTTTCTGTATTGTAACGTGTTTAATATATTAAAAATAATGAAAAGTACTCGACTGATAAGTGGATTATTAAAAGGATGGAATGTATATAATATTATAATATGAAGTTTTTCTTATATACCTACAATTATGTAATACAACTAGCGACCCAGCCCGGCTTCTCACTTGTGCAATAATGCATATTGTGATTGATATAAACAACCCTCTTGAATCACTTTGTGTTTAAATATCCGCATCAAAATCCGTTCGAATTTTTATACATAGGGATAGGTATACACAGAGCAAAAATAAAATTATACAATGATTACACTAGCTGAGCGCGCGGTTTTAGCCGCATTGCTTACTTTACGCCGTTCCTATTGGAGTACGATATTAATGTCGATATATGGACTATCTAACAATGGAATCATTTTTCAAATCGATCTCTTTAGTTTTATTATATTATTATAGTCAGAGTTACAACATTTATTATAGATACTATTTTAACATACATAACAACACTTTTCCTGAAAAACCCAAACAGAAATGATTCAAACGCCAAGTGCGTGTAAACACGCTTGACGTTTTTCATGTAAATTATTTCGTATTATATCATTAACATTTCGGTCACGATACCAGTAAAAGGGCTTGGCAATTTGCACGCTAATTGTAAAGTTAATTCTATGTTAGTAGCCCTAGAGAAAACTATATTACAACCATTTCGAGTAGGGGTTAGGTGGGTGCCAGAAAATACATTTATAATCCTGGATTTAAATGTCCAATTTACATTTAATACATTATTCATATTTAGTTAACACCCAATCTATTACTTGCGAGATACTACATTTGTGATTTTCCACGTTCATAAGACCTCGATACATTTTTTGTGGACTGCTCAAAAGTGAACCAATGATAATGTATGTATATCGCCCTGTAATAACAGTGCCTAACGTATAGTGTCTTGTTTAACTGAACAAAAAAATATCGCTTAGCTATATAATCCTTATTAATATTATCATTTATATTTGCAACGCAGCATTTTATGATATATCTAGAAACAGTAGCTCATGAGCCACTTTTAGACGCTGTAAAACTTTAAACATCTCATTCTCACGAGAATTCCCATTTACCATTCAGGCGAAGCCGTGTTCGTAACGTAATATTCATTACATAATATATAACAGCGAATATATAGCGTTAATAATTAAACTATTGTCCATACTCCATTGACCACTTATTACCACTTAACTAGCAAACGGAATATTCAATGAACTGACAAAAGAGACGCTCGAATCGGTAACTCGATGCCAATTCATTCAATCCTCTTATGTTCTCATTTCAATGAAGAAGGATTACCTACTGATATTTGAGAAATTCTTTGTGAAATATAACGGAATGGGATGAAAATCCAGAAGTTTATTATCAATGAAGATTTATCCGTGATTGATCAAATCATAACTTTAGTTAACGAATGCGAGTTTGAGTAAATTCAACTGTTTAAATTTACTATAGTTTGGTCAATATTGTATTATTTTTTTTATAATAAAACTAATATTTTCATGAAATATTATACAATTTACATATAAATTTTAGTGTCTACAAAGTTCTAAACTGAAATCATAATATTATTTCGTTTGATTTGAAAGTAACCTATAACTACCTTCATACATAAACATACATACATACAGAAACTATCAGGGTTTTCAGTACTTCACTTTGTACATCAACTTGATTCATTATAAAATTAAAACTATTTCATCCACGCACTAGATGTGCTCCGCGATTTTACCCGCAGTGCTCCGCTCCTGTTGGTCTTAGTGATAGTGATAGTTGGTCTTAGTGATAGTGAGCCTTCCTCGATAAATGGGCTATCTGACACCGAAATAATTTTTCAAATCGGACCAGTAGTTCCCGAGATTAGCGCGTTCAAACAAACAAACAAACTCTTCAGCTTTATAATATTATTAGTAATTATTAGTAAAGATTAATCATACATTTGACTACTCAAAAGGTTTTCACCAAATCACTATGCGGATGATCGGAATTGATTCACATATTATAAGTGGCCATACGATCGAAGGGCCATACCCATATTTTGAATGGACGACGTTATTGTGCCGATTGCCGATGCTTGATATTATTGATGACAAACAGATCTATTGTAGCGTAGATGTATTGAAACTATTTCCAGTTTTCGATGACTGTTCGAGTAATTCGAAGTTCCTTTTATTAGGGTAAAAGTGTGTTTGGTTTTACCAATTAGGTATAGTAATAAGTTAACGCGTCATGGCTTTTCTTCATAGCTACAACACGTTGCTGAATATTAGGTATTTAAGCCACGAATTTCGCTATGTCGTCTTTCTTAACATCATCATCGCCAGAAATCATCGTGTCCGTTTTCATCAGAGCTTTAACAAGAACTTCACGATTCTTATGGATGTGGATTTTTTACTATAATACATATAATATTGTGTTCCTTGTGTTTGCCATCAAACTGCTCCTAAATGGCTCGAAGATTTTTTTACGTATCTTCAGTTGGATTGGAAAATGCTTTAGATTTACAATTCGAGAGCAAAGCAGCGTGCAAAAGCTAGTTTTCTTGTGAAAACCTTCTGTTCGTTTTAACGAAGAAACCACACTCATTCAGAAAAAAAGGGTAAACCTTTGCAAGGTTTTTTTTGTTTATCAAAGCGAAGTTGGGTCTCTATTTTATAAGCCCTACCTTTGTACAGTCATGTTCGAGCTTAAAAATGCTCTTTGCTAGATGTAGGTATACGACAGTTGTTAATAAATTAAATATGCTAACACAGTAGTTTCAAAGTTCGAAAGTTTCAAATATGTATAGTGAATAAATATTTCTATCAAGCCATTTCAAGTCTCCATTTTTTTTTAGGTACGAATATAAAGCTTAAAAGAAAAAATACAGAATATTTGGCTAAAAAACTGTGCCATACCATTTCAGATCAATGTTTTGTGGATATCAAAACATAAAACATGAATGCGTTTTACTGAACAAATAAACTGCAATGAGATAAAATAGGTCACATGCAAATCGGTAGAGCTATATTGACAAAATCTTTATTGAATTTTACAAAATTTCAAGTTTTACTAGAAAGAAAAGAAAGAAAGAAAGAGAGAAAGAAAGAAACATTTATTTGACTCCACAATATAAAATTTAAATTAATAATAAAAACACAGATAACAAGCAGTTTCAAACAAATAAAACTGTTAAATAAACGATAAACAAGTAAACAATTAAAATAACAATAGGTAACAAATTAACAATCTTATTAATACAATAAAATAAAATAAATGTGAAGAAAAGTAAGTGGAGCCAAACCAGGTAGCCACTCAGTATATGTTGCGACACAGTTGCAACACTGATTTTCAGTGGCCCCTCTCTGTAGTGATTGGAGCGGCAGTACGTTCGCAAATATATATTTTAATTAGAACATGTAAATAAAAAACACACGATATACATACACATAAATAAAATTCACATTTTTCAACAATAACAATACACAATAAAGTAATTAATATCCAGATAAAATGATAATATACCTACATAAAATAAAATACGTTAAGACCTAATGAGAAATACGCAACTAAGGTTGGATTTTGAACTCCTGTAACAGGTATTTTTTATATTTAATTTTAAAAGAGTTTAATGTGTTGGAGTTTAATATAGGTGGTGGAAGATTGTTCCAACACTTAGTTGCGGAGTATTTGAAACTTCCCCTGAAGGCAATTGTGAAACTCCTTGGCATGGCAAGTTTACGAAATGAGGAACGGGTGTCATAGGCGCTGCCCTCCCCCATCCAGGTTAGTTTATCGTATAGATATTTCGGGGCTTTCGTTATGACCACTCCAAAAAGGAGTGACGCGAGGTGCAACCGCCTACGATATTCCATTTTAAGACACCTAGCCTCTACCAGGTACGGAGTAATATGGGTCCTGGGAGGAATATCCCAACAAAAACGCGCACACGCGTTTTGAACACGCTGTATCGCATTCTTGCTACGGCATAATAACCTGGGACCATACATACCTTAGTTACCGCTACTACAATAAAGCATATATTAACTACTAGAGGTCCGCCCCGGCTTCGCCCGTGATACATATTTCGCAATAAAAGGTAGCCTATGTCCTTTCTCGGGTATCAAAATATCTCCATACCAAATTTCATGCAAATTGGTTCAGTAGTTTAGGCGTGATTGAGTAACAGACAGACAGACAGACAGAGTTACTTTCGCATTTATAATATTAGTATGGATTATGTAAGGAAAAATTAACTGAAGATCGAGAACAAAATAATGTTACATTCGTCATTCACAATTTTTTATGCTATAACAAAATAAACAATTCTAATAATTTTCTCAACTTGTTTTCTTCGACATACAACTATACTCATGGAATAATTTTGCAGACATTACATATCTAAGAATCCTATAGTTCCGAACTTGAGTTAAAAGCATATACGCTGTAAGTGAATAGAACAAATACAAACCGAGGGACCTTTTAGCGGTGGCAAATTGAATTGTGGGAAAAGACAGAGAATGCAATAGCATACGAAGCAATTTTCTTCTTGTTTCTTATACTTAGCTAATGAGCTAAGGACTGCAACTAATCTGTTGAAATAATAAGAAGTAAGGTAACTAAAGACTGCAACTTATTTGTTTGTAATTAACGATTGTGTTACGTTTCTTTTTTTTACATTATTACACAAAAAAATTCTAAAAAATCATACTAATATTATAAATGCGAAAGTTTGTATGTATGGACGTTTGTTACTCATTCGCGCAAATACTGCAAAATCCCACAGGAACAGGAACTATGCGGGCTTTTCTTTGAAATGGGAGCAAAGCCGCAGGCGTAAAGCTAGTATTCACATAATCTAAGCGAATATTTAATACAATATGATATTATATTGGCTTCATCTGTATCTTTGTATGTAACCGTCTCCTTTAGAGTTCGATTTTGACTCACTTTAAATGAACAGATTTTCAAACTTTGTACAATTATCAACGATCAGTGTCAATGCAATAATTTCCTGAATTTATAGCGTGTTTTTTAACCATATTAATTATTATCTTTGAGCTTTTATATAGAAGTGGATTTTATTATAGTTGGTCTGACATGTATATTATTTCAAGAAGTAATAATACATGCCAGACCAACAATTTATTTTATAAACAAACTATATCCACTAATTAGAAACTTCGTGTGATTATAATTGTTCGAACTAAATATAACTTTAGTTTACTGTTGAAAATACAAGTTGAGCTGTGAATTGTTTTTGTTTGAAGTTTCGTTGAATTTTCAATCAAAATGTTTTGTTTTTCAAATAAATTATAATTTACGGTAACTTATATTAAAAGTATAATCACGCTACTATTAAGATATTAATAGAAATTCATTTTTAGCATTAACTGTATTAGGTAAATATATAGTTTTGATAATTTTTCACTCGTATTCATGAATATATTAATTATTTCCCCCTATAACATTTATCGTGATATTAGACTATGTCTTCTTCAAGGTTCTATCTACTGATAAGTAAAAAAAATCATCTATTCCGATATAAAACAAATAAAATAATTGATATTTAAACATTAAGTGCATGTCTAATGGTGTAAGTTGCATTTATTTCTTCATACTGTGAAAATTAAACAACAATATAACATTGTATTGCGTGCAAGCGGCCTTAACAAAATTCGTGACGACTTGCCTTATAAATATTTGAGTCACGATACAATGAAACATGGCCTGCGTTATTACTTTGTGGTGACACAGAACGGTGGTATTATATACCTCAACCTTACTAGCTGTGCCCCGCGGTTTTACCCACATTGCTCCGCTCCTGTTGGTTTTGCGTGATTATAATATGTATATAGCCTATAATAGCCTTCCTCGATAAATGGGCGATCTAATAGGTACCGAAATAATTTTTCAATCTGGATCACTGAATCAGTAGTTCCTGAAATTAGCGCGTACAAACAAACAAACAAACAATCTCTTCAGCTTTGTAATATATAGATACAGTTTTACTAATAACTAGTAATATTACTTAAATATGGAGTGTATTTTCAAGGTTATGAAATGAAATGAAATGAAAAAATATTTATTGCCACAAGTTACACACACTTAACAACTACTTACATTACTAAAAAAAAAATAGAGAATTTACATGGCAATCGGGTCAGACTCAGCCATGCTGTCGGGCTTTAACACCTGA
>CAJQZN010027342.1:0-13466 GCA_907164685.1 Colias eurytheme
GACACGCTGCTCTATTAGTGCAACTGTATCCTGATTCACATCACCATGGTGACACGCTGCTCTATTAGTGCAACTGTATCCTGATTCACATCACCATAGTGACATGTCTTCTTAATGACACTTGTATGGTTATGTGGAACGGACTCCTTTATTTCTCCTCGATCACACATGGCACTGGTGACCGCATAAAATTGGCGGCTTCTATTCACATCACCATGGTGATATTATATCTCGCTGACACGCTCCTATTGGTCTCACACTAATGTAATTGATTTTACTCGAGTATTGTACACTAGCTGCGCTTCGCGGTTTCACATGCGTGGCTCCGCTCCTGTTGGTCTTAACGTAATGATATATAGGCTTCCTCGATAAATGGGCTATCTAACACCGAAAGAATTTTTCAAATCGGACCAGTAGTTCCTGAGATTAGCGCGTTCAAAGAAAAAAAACTCTAGCTTTATAATATTAGTATAGATATTACTACACTTTATGTGGTCACGGAAGAACCGTCTCCCAGTGACTACGCTCACTGTACGCAATATACACTACGCTTTCAGACGTAGGTGATTTTTTTCAACGTGGCAATTTATTTGCCTTAAATATTACCTGCACGTCCGATATAACCAGCATACAATGCCGTTACCACTTCACAATTGATTCTCTAAATGTGTCAATAAATTTTTGCAAGCACTCTAACGACTCGACAGAACCTTCAAGGTTTTGTCTTATTTGTGTACTCTCTTTTTAAAAACGACGCCGCTTTTTTCTGTGTATAAACGAATATTTTACACAAAGCATCTCAAAAAAAAATCATAGTTTTTGACTCTGTTAGGCCAGGAAAAAAAATTAAGATTAACATTTTTTGTTTAAATACAATGCTTCCAATAAATACTTACTTAAAATGTACTTTCATTTATTAAAATAAAAATTCATTCGCAGGTGAATCGGAGGCCAGCAGAACCACAAGACAAAGAATAAAGGACATAATTTTACAGAAATAAATTGTGTGTGAAAATGATTATGTCCCAAAAACGACCACTAATACATAATATTATATACAAAGTACCACCGAATTTTGTTTAATAGCATTACTCGATTGTATACTCACCATGGATTTCTCGAAAACATTGTATAATTAAGATTTATATGTACATTTAAACTTACGAAAGATATACAACTTAATAGTTGGTGCATTAGCCTAAAACCTAAATAATAGACATTAAATGTCGTAATTATTATCAATTAAGTGCTTGAAATTTTCGGCAAATAATTTCAATGTTAGTGCTGAAAATGTTTGAACCAATGCATGATTGTTAAAGATTCTCGAATGCCATACCTCATTCCAAAGAGACCTAAAATTGGTTTGAGTGTAACGTGTTTCCTGAGGTCTAATTTAGTCATAGTAATTCTAATTAAGGCCAAATACGATTTAACCCTTAAGTATATTAGTATTTTAGCTTGGTTTTATTACAAATTGCAATGTATGTCTGTTTATAGGGATGTTATGATTCATCATTATTATTGTATATGAAAATCCCTATATATACTTTAAAATATAATTTTCTGTACAAGTCTAGTCCTGTAACTCGGACGGACTCGGGTATCCGAATAGTTTATTTTCCTATGATAAACTATTCATATTATATTTAGAGTTTAACCTTCGGTTTAAGTATAATAACTATTATATATAATAATATATTTAATCACAGACAATTGAATAAGTTTTTACTAATACATTTTTGGCAGCAAAAAGCCAAAAGACTAGAGAGCCGAGTTGTATATTTTTCATGGTAATGCGCAAACCGATTCGTATTAATTAATCTATAACATACATGGTTTTAGTGTAAGGGCTTTATATAATTTTATCGCTCAAATATTCAAGGGTGTATTATGTTATTGACACCCTGTTTTATTGCTTTATCTGCATTGGTTTTTAGTACAGGTTAACAGAATTGGCAGTTTATGAAATAATTCGTGCTTTAAATATATAGTCATAGATCAATAGATCGTAAGCAAAAACTGCATTACATATTTGCACAGTTTTTGCTACATTGAGTTTTCCAATTGACTGATTTATCCTCACCTATTTAATTAAATAAAATTACTTTGCATCTGAACTCTCAAGCTTTTAAAGAAAAAACGAAGCCCAAGGTGGCCGTTTTTAAGAGAGAAAAAAAAAAAAAAAAACAGAAAGGCATGTTGAGCAAGTAAGATGACACGCTAATTATAGTTCCTTTCCTCCATTCCTATCCTCAATTTTATTCCAATGCATATAAAGCAATAAATTTAATTTAAATAAAAAGTTACAAAAATTGTGATCGGCTAAATTTTATTAGCCACGTGTAAATAAGTGTGTATGGATACGATATAAAATATATAGATAAACATTAGAAAATTGGTGCTTACTAGTCAAAATTATATTAGCACACCTATATTGTCATTCGATACATTTATCGTACGATTATCAGTGAAATACACTAATTTTACCACGAGACCTGTAAGTCTTCAATTAACTTCGATTAAGTCTCTTTTCACTCTAAGTATGGTGTAAGTTTTCTAAGCAAAAGCTACGTGTATATGCAATTTTAACGTATGAAAATAATGTGTACCGTATTTCGTAGTGGATCAACTTATTTAAGAATATATTTTGTGTCACACGTATGGTAATTAGGGCATTGCTAAGTGCAAACATAACCTCTATTGTATGTGGATTAAGGGTGAAATTGTGATAAAGTATCTTCGAGTCGATTGACTTTTATGAACTAACAGTTTCATCGCATAATTGAGACTAATCGTGAAATTGTATAAACTATTATATTCACTTTGTGTTGCGCCATTTATCTTGTGTCACTGTATAGTGCGTATTATTATAGGATAAAGTTACATTTAACTATAAATTGTATATTCATATTACATATACCAATGTAGTTGTAGATAGTAACCTAAAAGGCGATACATGTATTTATTTATTTTATTTGGATATTGTAGCAGTATCAGGTATCATGTTATTTTAAACAAACTCATGTGTAAGTGTCTAAAATTGTATTCTTCTTGAGACCTGACGTCGATATGAATGTAATACCAATTATATATAACATTGTATTTTTGAATAAATGGTATAGAATGAATTTGCTGTTTTATTTGTATTCCCAAATATTTAAGTAATAATTTATTTAAAAAATATCGTTATTTCTTCCTATCATAAGTTAAAGCTAATAATTTTTTAAACAATTCTGGCATCGCTCCTGCATCAGATGGTAATTCTTCCGCCATTTTTATAATTGCGTTATATCTTTGTCGTTCTTCAGTTTGATACACGTCACGTAGTTGCAATTCCTCATAAAGCTGCTTCACGCGCTTTACTTTCGCTGGATCGTGGCTTCCATAGCAATCTATAAACACCTCAAGCTGTGCAGTATTAAAGCGCTTCAGCGCTTCAATTGCTAGCCAAGAACATTTGCCCTCTTGTATGTCGGTTCCCGCCTTTCCGGTGACTTGCTCAGAACTAAAGCAATCCAGGAAATCGTCCTGTTGTAAAATACGAAAATTTTTAATATAATTTTTTAATAGGTAATTAAAAATATTACAATTTCAATAACATAATATCTATTCTTACTTGCATTTGAAATAAGTAACCTAGATCCAAGCACATTTTCTCAGCTCTCTTATAGATATCTGAGTTCATATTATTAGCCACTAACATGCCTAAGAATATTGGCAATTTAAATGTATAATATCCTGTTTTAAACTTTACTATTGCAGCATATCGCTCCGGTGTGAATAGACTGAAATCGTCCTTGTTTCGATGTGCCATCGTAAAGTCTAAATGTTGGCCAATGGACGCGTAGAAGAGGGTCTAAAAAGATAATTAATTTTTAAGTTTGATAAATCTACAATTATTGTCTTTTTTTCATTCTACTTACATTAAACATAAAGAAAATTATAAGTCGTGTTAGCAACGGCATAAAAATTATTCAAATCGTCATGATTAATATAAACAAAACCGTGACTTAATAAATATAAAACAAAACTATTAATAATTATATTACTTATAGCGAAATTATGAAAACCGATGATAAAATATCACATTTCAATATCTGTTTTTTTTAATGAATTTAAATAAAGTGAAAAAGAACTTATGTCGGTACTCGAACAATATCTATCGCAATTCGCAATTAGATAACACTTGTACAAGAAATCAATTCAAAGAGTGTGAAAATATAGCACCAACCTCATTAAATAAATGCACTATCTCTTTATATGTGGGTAGTTTCTCACAGTACACTCTAATCACTTCATACATAGCCGACTGAACTAGATTACAATCGTTTATAGCTCCCATACCGACTTCAGGCAGTCGATACCAACAAGGTACACCCCTACGGGTCGTCGATCCATCCATAATATCATCCATTATTAATGAATATGCTTGAAGCTAAATAATAAAAAAAAGTTAACACAAATTATTGTTGTTAGAAAATCTGTAGTCTCTACCATCATATACAATAACTAGTGGTCCGCCCCGGCTTCGCCCGTGGTACCTACATGTTTAAACTATCCTATCTCTCAAATTGGATCGAACTGCACATTGTGTGCGAATTTTATTATAATCGGTTAAGTGGTTTAGGAGTCCATTGAGGACAAACATTGTGACACGAGATTTATATATATTAAGATTAGTCTCTACATCTATAGCCTCTACCATCTATAGTATCTACATATCTATATTCTGTAATTCGTAAAAATACGACACCTTAAAGCCGCTCATAGGTACATATTTTTACAATAGATTAACATAATATTTTAATTACCATTTCCACACACCATCCCAAAGCTCTTACAATTTCTAGGGATTCCACACTTATATTGTCTTGTTTTTCCAAAGTTTCATATGAGAGAATAGTCGTTAAGCCACGTGCTTTCTTGCCACCGTGCAAATTGTAGTCCAAGATCTGTAAAAATTAAATGAAATAACCTACGATTATTTGTTCGTAGATGTGAACTAAATAATCTTATTTTGCTGCATTCACACAAAAGATTAATTAATTAAAAATAATGGTTGCCTGTAAAGTCGGTTTTACGGGCGAAGATTTTGAGTGTGTGTGAGTCGCCTGCTCTTTTGCTGGATTTGACATAAAAAAAAAAAAAAATTTTACGTGACAACGTCTTTTTCTCGATCATAGTTGAGTGGGAGAGAGACGCAAGGCATTCGGCGGGCCTCTCTCTCGTTCGGTGACTCATCGTAACGTTACCGAGCGTTACACTTTTTCATAAGTGACTCCCAGTCGCAACCTAATTTAAGACGTTGTCACGTCAAAATAATTCAATTCCTATTTATTAATATTCTAAATTTTAAAGTGAAACTTTTATTACATCGTCTCAAACTTTTTGGTCTGTGTAGCGCATGTCGCGTGTATCGCGGCTGCCGAGTAGGTATAGGTCTACTCGGCAGCCGACCGTCACGCGACATGCGCTACACAAAGCAGTGTTCGGAACCGTTCGAACAGTTTCACTTTTACCGTGGTTTCAAAAACCACACAACATTTTTTTTTTAATAATAGGTAGTTAAGTTACCTTCTTCATCCAGACAGCTACTGAAGGATTTTGTTGGAGACCAAAATTTTTGCACACTGCATCGATGATGGTTGGATATATTCCTTCGAATGATTTCATTTCAGTTTTGTATTCCGAAAGAGATGTATTTGTACTCATTTTGCTGCACAAATGTATCGGTTGTAATCTGCTAAAACCTTAATATTAGAAGCAACGTTTGGCTATTTTGTTATGGATACCTAGGTACTACCTCATCAGGCATCATACCTATACATGATGCCATCAAATTTTTTATTAAATAATTTTATCTAATAAAATCATTAAGACTTACCGTTTACAGTTTCGATTTAGTGTTAATTTGATTGCATTAAATAATAATTTGACCATTTGACTACTAGAACTCATTGATTTTGAAAATATTTTTATTATAAAACACGTCCTGAAGCGGCACTATGCAATTTTTAATAACCCATTACTAGGTATATTATGTTAAAACAATCACATGTTAGTTGTTACTTTATTGTTTTATTATACTGAAAGTCGTGAATAACAACTTAATTGTTATAATATTATGATGTACCAAAAGACATACCTACCGATTTTTTTTAATTACTTTTATGATTAACTAGCGGTCCGCCCCGGCTTCGCCCGTGGTACATATCTACGTTTTCTCTACATAAAAACTATCCTCGTACTTCAAAGAATATAATAAAAAAAGAATTATCGAAATCGGTTCAGCCGTTCTCGAGTTATGCGCTTACCAACACATTTTGCGATTCATTTTTATATATATGATTAATTTAGTGAATGTACCTACTTCAATCCTTGTAATTAAGTAGGTAGATAATGATTAAGTCGCTTGAAACAAACATTTTGGAATTCTTATTTTATTCAAACTCTATTAGAATAAACGTGTAGCTTCTAAATTGTAATTAATATATACTCTAAGCTTCAAAACATGGTTTACACTACGCTACTTAAGTTACTACATATGAGGAAGTAAATTAATCTAACCTTTTAAAGTTATGTTTATTACAAAGTATGTTAATAATTAATATGCAGAAAGTGAAAACGACAAATAAAAATAGGTACCTACTGAGTTTAATTTTGGGTATTTTGTAACCGCTATTTTAAACATTTAGAATTGCTAATAACTTTCATTATGTATTACATAGGTACTATCAGTAGGTATTGTACAATTATAATATATTGTCTAACAATATGTATATTTAATGTATTTATCAAAATCTCTGAACCTGAGTACGACCTGTAATCGCAAATGTAATCTGCGACAGTTCTCACATTTTCATACCACACGTAACCGTGTTCAAGGTCATGACATAAAACAATAATATGATAATTAATATGCGATTATAATCTGTGGCAATGCACGGCGCGTTGGCGGGAACTGTGGCGGGAATTGACATTTGAAAGAGCGTTACTTGTCGAGGTCCGATGGTACACGCCTTTGTAGCGTAGCTTCCGGAAAAGCGATGTATGGGGTCACTGAATTAGGTTTTTTATGACTTATGCATTTTATTAAGTTAGTATTTGGAATGCAATGTAGTAGAAATATGCTTAAAGCTGTTATTGTAACGTAAAATGAGAAAAGCTATATCTTACGTTGTATAGCATTAATAATACGTATCATAATCTGTAGAATACATTTTATATTATAGGTAAGACAAGTTGTTGGTATGATGCAGATTCAGAATGGTATAGCAATGTGTTCATGATATAGGATGGCTAAGAATAAAATCAGTTTTAATGATTTATTTTATTTTCTTTGTTTTAATCTATATCTAGAAAATAGACATATATTTTAAGTAGTATTTAACTATAAGTATATGAGCATACTAGTTTTAGAGTCATCATTTATCATCCTATAATTACAATGTTTGCTCTTAAACTCATCAAGTACGATTTCAGTACAGTCACCGGTGTGACTATAGAAAGTTAGCCATGCGTGCATTTGGTGTGATTTGCTCATAGCATGTCCTATTGTCGATCCCCTCTGTATGTGATTTAACTAAATTATGGTATTCGTGTGTCCACAATTCGGTTTCGACTGTCCTGTGGTACACCCGTTAGTGAAGTGTCGTGTGCTTGAACTGTTTGAGAAGTGCTACGTATTGCTACGTGCGTAGACCTTGTATCGCTCGAGTGAGTAATCGACTTGCGCCTTTAAGTTTTCAGTATTATTACAGGCTTTCAATTCCTAGAGTGTAGAATTAGCTTTAATATTGAATGTACATACTTACTTGGTTTTTTCGCAGTTACCCGTATTGAACTTTTCATCAAACCAATGTTTTATAGAGACAGTGATTATATTTATTGAAGTGAAAACTTCTTTAGCGGCGTTGATCACTTTTTCTGTAATGGCTATAAAATCTTAAACTCGCGTCAGGACACGTGACCTGATCGAAAAAGCTTAAGACGGATACCAATCCAAAATATCAAACATGCTCAACGTTAATAATTAAGTTTTCACTTCTGCCGGCACTCCCGGAGTGCAACCCGTCTTTTTTTTGTGGTAATTAAGTATGGATTATGGGGCCCACAAAGAAGCTCTGTGTAAATAAAGTTCAAATCAGCTTTCCGTTCGTAAGGTACACTTTACAAAACATCGGCACATAAATAGGTTCAATATGAAAACTTAGATTTTTATATTACGAATAATAAATGGTACACTAGTAATTAATCTTAAAGTGAAGTAAATATTTAATATCTGACATCTATCTATATCCTTAACTTTATTTGTTAAAGATTTCATTTGAACATAACAAAACAATATTTACAGGATTAAAAAAATAATCATAAATATATGATATTTACTTACATATTATTATTACTTACATATTCAGTAGATACTTTTTGAAAACTTTCCGAAGCCTTTGTTCTGAAGTTGGGTATATTTTTATACACATTAATTGTACTAAACTTTACCTGCCAGCCATAAAGTTGCGCTCTGTTAAAATGTTTGAGAAGTTACTTTATTTTAATCTGCACTTATAAAAGTATTATAATCATAACTACTCTATTACGTATGTATATTGTTCCTACTGTATGGTCACGTGTCTTTTCAGAGTTTAGGACTTCATGTATAGTTATTAACCACGTCTTTACATGCTTGGTCAAAGGAAATCGCCATGGGAATATATTTTTTTGCTTCACCGTGGTAAAAAGTAACCTAGGAGAATATACTAGTAGTAATAGGCGGTAGCGAGTTGTGGAGAAAAAGTCTAACCATAAACTCTATTGAACTGTTGAAGAATGATTAACAAACTTTTATCATAATATTATTAAGGTTTATCCAGTTTCTCAACCGATGTGATTTACCTATATAGCTATTTATAAAATTCGAATGTTTTTTTCGTATAAATGATTACTGCATCATTGTGAAATTTTCATGATATAATTTTGTGGCGGGAAAAAGTGAGGAGGCTAGAAAGTGATTTTTAATTACTTTTTACCGCGATCAGACACCTAGTTACATAGATAGATTCTTTTCACACTATTTCGATTGAATTTTCTTTGACACTGCGAGCGAATACGCGGGTCGGAAGGTTTAAATATGTCTCTCTTGGTGCCAGTATTTCATAAACATGTTGAGTAAATAAACAAGGGAAAGGTTTATTAAGGAGATAAATCTACACGAATAAGCATTCGTCCGTATTTCGTTCGATAGCTTGAATAATAAATTCTTCTAACGGTGTATTTACATCAAACGAAAATAGAGCTAGAGCAAGAGTATTCTTTCGTGATCTTTTAGTGTAAACGGATACTCGACGCGATCGCGTTAGGATGTAGAAGCCCTTCTGGCTAACATAAGCCTAAATAAAAATAAGCTTATTTTTGTCTTCATTGCATATAAATTTTCCAACATTCCATATTGGATGATGTTTAATTTTATAAATATACTAGCGGTCCGCCCCGGCTTCGCCCGTGCGTACATATTTACGTTTTCTCTACATAAAAACCATCCTCGTACTTCAAGGAATATAATAAAAAAAGAATTATCGAAATCGGTTCAGCCGTTCTCGAATTATGCGCTTACCAACACATTTTGCGATTCATTTTTATATATAAGAAGAAAAAGGGAATATTTTAGAATTCTATTATTTTATTCCCTTTCCATTTGTAGAGAAAAAAATAATAATCCTATGTTATTACTTAACTGTATTTTTTAAAACAATAATGAGCTTGTTTATAATTAATGATTATTGAAGTAATTGTTTGAATCGATCAATAAAAAGTCATTATTTAAAAAAATACGCTATGTGTAAAATTACATTACAAGAAAATTACTCCATGTAAGAGAGTTATTTTTAATTATTAACGTAGAGAGATTTTTTGCCTCTTTGTGTTTGTACGAATTTTACTACAGTTGCAGTGTTAAAGATATCTTTGAATGATTAACATTCCACTTGAAAAAGACTCATATGATATGTTCAAAGTTGGTTTTGTGAGAATTCTATTTAAATATTAATAACAGACTAAAATGGAGAAAAAAAAATCCTTGTATATTGATACATACAATCTTTGCGGGTAACTCGCTATGTAAGTAGGTATGTAGTACTTATAGAATAAGAATTAGGGGCAAAATGATAGCTTATCATCATAGTAATTAGTATCTACAGACTACAAACTACATCATATCACAAAATATAATATTAAAAAAACCTGACATTTGTATACGTACCGTATATACTGCCGTAGAATCACGTAAAATTCTCTGATAAATTAACGTCATTTTAGAAAATTATTAGGTAGTTTTCTATAGCTTATTGCTTAATATATTTTGAAGTACATATATTGACAAAAGCTACCTCTTTGTACGCACAAATATTTAGGCAATAGCTTTTGTCCCAAGGACCAATGTCCAAAATCCAAGGTGTGGACAGTTACATCAGGATGAGTGAAAACCTCTTTCCCACGCACCCATCCTAGCCCAACCCACTCATCTACAATGGCTACTCTTTTCACACTATCTCGTTATGCGTGATTACCTCTGAAAGAGTCCCGTTAAGTTAATAGGATCAATGGACTTCCGTTTTATTAAAGGTAAATTCACATGCGACTTTCACTGATGAAAGGGTTTTATTCGGAAAATCAGATGGAGTTTCAGTACCTTATTTAACAGAATGTATATTAACGACGATGATGTTGATAAATAGGTATATTAAAGTTGTAGCCAAATAAGCAACAGTTGTTTAATATTTTTCTTTTAATTTATTTCATTATATTATATGAACAAAATTATGTTTATAATCTCCTTGGAATAACGAGTATAACCTTGTTCTACCTATAATCTTAATAATCTTGTTATTAAATCAAATAAATTAAAATAAATAAACTATACTTCGTACAAAAGTTAATGCTCATTGTATCAATAGTGATGCCATGACGAATATATCACACTTTTAATAAAGGTTTGATAATCTCACCAATAAGTAAAACATGAGCAAACCAGTCACAGCTATTAATAGAGCAGAGTGTAATTATCTATGAAATTCAGACAGCGATTTCACCGATAACTGTACAGAATTTGGTCACAACGTCATCTAGTTGGCGAGGACATCGGTCGGATCACAAAGCACCGGAAGCCAACTTCCGCGTTGCTTGCCATCATTTTTTGGAAACGCCAAAATTTTCATAGCCCAGGCCTTCGCGTTAACGCTTTTGTGATGCAGATTAACTTTATTGTAGTTTTACTTTTTTCTGCTACTTAATGTTTCCTCGTTTTAATTAGTTTTGGTACGAATTGGTTTAGTTAACTAACTGGCGCTTTTTTTGTAAGAGCTTAAAAAATGCGAAAATTTAGATACAACGTTAACTTTTTATCCACACTAAAATACATAATAAAAAAGATATAGAAGGTAGAGCTAAAAATAAACATTGGTACATAGAATTTAATGTAGAGTGTGAATGTGCTCTTTTAAAGTTCATACAACATAAACCCCATGCTACAAGCAGATAGATATGTTTTATAAAATTTGTATTATAACTGTAGTTATGAGTGATTTATTAATAAATTAACTATCAACGGACGCCCTATTCACGCGTCTGTGCACATTAACGGTGTCGATGACAAAGTTGAGACCATTTCGAATGCCTGTCAATGCCTAACAGTTATGCCCATTTTCTATTTTATTTACTCGCATCACAAATCATTTCTATTGTGCGTGTTCAGTAAATAATTGGCAAATATAATGGCAGTTATTATACTATATTATGATATAGTTTATATCGAACGCTATTACATATGTAGAATAGGTATTTATTAATACTATTCATCTAGATAATATCTGTTTTGGAAAGGATGATTGGTACCATTGAAATAATTTCTTTCGATTTTAACGTATGTACAAATCGAAAACAGAAGCAAAAACACGCTTTTAAAAACATGGAGATCCACAGTTAGTTATTTGTGGATCCCCATGTAATTTAGAAAATGTTCAATAAAAAAAAATCAGCTCAGCAAGCATATTATGTAATAATAACAATATCGAATTATAGTAAAGGCAAAGACGTAAACGACGTAGACGTTTGAGCTTTGTCGTACGAATATAAAGAAGTGTAGAGCCACCGTAGAACTCGTCTACGAATACAAAGATGTGTAGAACGCTGGGAGAACTTTACATGGAATGTAGGTTTTTCTATTCACGGTTGAGGTTTGTTGAAGTTATTGATTAATAAATAATCATAACATGGTTTATATATTCAGCTTTTGATATAGAAAACGAATTTTAATAAAAAAAGACTTCCACTTAGATATAAATAATATATGTATTTGGCTTTATTTATAATACTTCTACATCTAAATTATGTTTGAATTTATGACATACCTACATTTGGTACATTTAAGTTTGTGTATTATTATAAATTGACGAAAATTAGCATTTCAAACATAAACATGTACACTTGGGTTTATTATATACAGCCTTGTTCTCAATTGTCTCATCACATTCATGAAGTGCAACGAACCGATTATTTTAATGATACTAAGCTTCTCACATACGAACGTTTACACGTAGCGTTTAAAGATAAATGTTAGTATTTAAATTATCTAGATATTAAAATGTCTTTCGCTAGCTGGCTTTATTATTAGCTCGCATCTTCAACCCTTTTCTATTTCTATTCAAATCGACAAAAAAAAACACTCTCAATATAGTAGGTCTATTCAGTTTTCACGTATTAAGTTTGCTCGTATAGACAACGCTATTTTTCAATTTAAATAAATAATAAAAAGTAAAAACACTTCATTGTTGTATGTACCTACAATATGCGCATATAATAATTTCATTAAATATTAAAAGTGATAACCTTTACTTTTAAATTTCATCCTACACGTTTATTGTTGTAGTTTAAAGATCATTTAAAAAAATAATGTACTGTTATATATTATAATGTTTTCAGGGGTTACCTATCTTAATCTCGAATTTTAATATTCCGAATATCATAATCCAGAAAACCTTTGGACATTTTTTCATAACCCCGAATTTTAAAATTTCGAAGTTTTGTTTGCCATATAATCGCAACTCCGAATTTCATTTGCCCATTTCTTTATTTGTACGACGTTTTACAATCCAGACGAATGAGTTCCAGACATACGAAATCTAAATGCACAAAATCCAGATGACCGTAATCCATATGCACGAAAGCCAGATTTTTAAAACACAAATTTTTGAAATACAGTTAATTGATATCCAGACAAACAATGTCCAGATTTTTGAAATTCAAATAAACGATATCCAGCAAAACGTAATCCTTCCAGGGGGACGCAGCACGAACCTAACCTAACCTTCTGAATAGATTTTAACACTTTAACCTTTCTGTAATGGGCAAGTAAAACAATAGCGAGTCGGTTCTGGCACTCGCCGGCCGCTGCCGCGGCACGCTCGCTTCGCTCG